>JAUMTR010000009.1:14405664-14428164 GCA_032270685.1 Microctenopoma stevenorrisi | reverse complement strand
GCAGCCCATCTTTTCCTGCTGGACCCTGGAGGTGAAAAGTGAGAGTTTAGAAAAATCGACACCCCATGTTGTACGTGTGGCATTAATATTTGAAAGGCTTATCTGAGAAGTCTTAACATGGACTCGTTGCAGACTCGCTGACAGTTTGACAGAAGCAACTTACATTGGGCCCTTTGGGTCCTGGAAAGCCAACAGGTCCTTGTGGTCCTTGAGGTCCCTTCAATGAAATAATGAGGTGATTAGAGAGTTTCAACAGATTTCAAACTGAGCTTTTCTACTATTGTAGATAGGAAATAATTATTACCTTTTCATTGCATCATTTTAGACACACAAAATCAGTAACATGAAATTTAAATTATAGTTTTGAATTAGTTAACTGATGCAATCAACATCTGGAGCAAAGGGTTTATCCATGTTCTGATCCCTCTGGAACAAATAGCTGATGCTGACTTTGAGCTTAGATACTAAACACCTTTTGTGCACAAAACGTCAGAGGCACTGATCAAAGTACATTTGATACTAACCCTCTCCCCTGGTGGACCAGGAGGTCCGTCATTGCCTGAGGTACCCTGAGAAGAAAGAAAACGAACAGGAAAATGTATTTATGTGATTAAAACGTAGTGAGACTAAGATTGTACAGTGATTCATGTTCGCACATTCATTTTCCCACAATTATTTATCACTTTTACGCGATACAAACATTTAAAATTCCATTTAAATGTAAATAAAGATTTAGTTTTTCCATTCCTGAGTTTCTACATTAGTCTTTGTCTCTTTAATACAGTACAGTATCACAAAGAGAGTTGTTCCCACCTTTGCCCCTGGTTTCCCTGTTGGTCCTCTTGCACCACGACCACCGCGCGGACCCTAAATACACAGTACATACAAGCACTCATGAAATGAATTTCAAGTGTATAAAAAGCACAAAAATGTTTAATTAATTGGATGTAGGCTGTGGCTCAGGAGGTAGAGCAGTCGCCCGCCAATCAGAAGATCGGTGGCTTGATTCCCCGCCTCCTGCAGTCACATGTCGGGCAGTGTTGGCACTTTATAGATATAGATGTCTTACTGTTGGGCCACGTTGACCTCTAGGTCCAGATTTGCCTGCAATTCCCTGAAAACAAAAATAAAACAAAGTTAGAATAAAAGCATTCCCTCAGTGCAAGTACTTTTTTTTTTAACAAATTCCCTCAAACAGCCAGACAGACACAGATGCTGTGGAGGTTTGAGGCGGGTATGAAATAGAACCATCAGAGGACCTTTGGACAAAAATAAATAATCCGTTTGCTAAGGTAAAGTGGTTACCCACAGGCACCTGACAGCTTAAACTACCTGTCAGTTGTAGCTTGCCGGGCCAGGGGTGTCTGCCACTCAGTATCCGTCAGTGAGCAGAGGCGAGCCTGTCATGTCAATGATAACCCACCCGACCCCCTCCACTCCACAGCCCTCAATCTCATCCCCTCATCCATAATCCCCAATTGGACCCACTCTGCCGTTACGTTCTCACAGCTGAATACAGTTGTCAGTCCTACCTCAAGAGCTAAGTCTTAATTGTACAAGTACATGTTCTCTCTCTATTTTGTGAGTCTTTTTTGTCTGGGGTTATTTTTCATGGTTTCAGTTCGTTGGATATCTTAATGTTACAATAGACCTGCTTTTAACAGAATTTATTTTACACAGTCATGAGTGAACTATGTGAAACTCCTCCCTGTATCAAGATAATCAAATGTTTTCCCAGTTTGCTGTGATGGAACTCAACAGGCCTGCACAGAGCCTTGACCTCAGCTTCATTGAACACGTTTCAGAAAAACTTTATCTTACTTTATCTATTTCATACACCTCACTGATACTATTGTGGCTACTTGGGAAGAAATGCAAGCCTCCAGGTTCAGTAATAAAGTGCAACAGTTTCCTACAAGAGCAGAGGTGGTTACAGCATAATGTTCTCAATTCTTATAAAACGTTCAACAATGTCAATTGTGTGTGTCAACACACACCTACATCGATGGTCATTCACACACTCTACATCTGAGGGGACATTTAAGGCTTTCATGTGTGCAGAGAACATCGACACTTAACGAGAACATCGACACTTAATTTGCACTTCATAAAAATGACACTTTTCATTGAACTTAACCTTAGACTAGAATCCAGCACAGGTACCTGCACTGCACAACTATCTCTAAATCAGTCTCAGGCTCGACCAGACCTTTGTCCTTAAACTAATGTGAAGTTGTAAGGTTGAAGAACATTAAAGGGCTCCCAGAGTGATTAGTGTGGGGTTGCTGTTGCATTTAAGCGCACAAAACATTGGTTCAGTCAGCATCAGTTTCAATCTGGGAATAATAATTAGGCATATTTAAATTGTGCTGGTTAAAACTATGCCTTTGTTACCATTCTTCATCTTCTTCATGCTTAGCAGGGAAGCCCTCAGTGGCTTCGTGTACTTGTCTTTCATTGGAAAGGAAATAATGAATTTTGTGACTCACCCTTGCTCCTTTCTCGCCATTTGCTCCCGGGAATCCAGGGAAGCCAGTGGAACCCTGTGAGACACCAGTGAAAATGAGCGTGTGCAAGAGAAAAGAGATGTCAGACATATGAGAGAGAACAGGATGGCATAAAATTAGATATCCCCGGTAATAACGCCAAAAAGGTAGGAGAGCACCTCGCAGAGCTCTTTTTGCACTTTACCGAACAAAGATAATTAGAGAAACTGTGAGGACCTAAAATAAGCACCGTCATACTGGCCAGCAGATTGCTATCATTTTATAATATGTATGTTCCCACAGACAAATGAGCACCTTCTTAAAATGCATCAGACGAGCCCAAAAGGGAAAGTGTGCTCCTTGCTGCTTAGAGTCACAGAGGCAGACAGATGTGCGGTTAGGTTGTTAGCACAGTTAGGAGGCAAAAGAGAAAAATAAAGAAAAGGCCATGGGAGCAAATAAAGACAAAGTAAGGGGAAATGGCAAATCCCCTTTGATACCCATCAGCAATTTAGCTATTGGCTTTTGCAGGCTGTGCCCTCTGATAGTGGCGTTGATGCCAGTCTAACAAATACTGGGAGGGCAGTCACTGCTGGATGAATAAAGAAGAACCGGACAGCTCACTAATACAAGATCACATTCTGAAGCATTACAGGTGGGATAAATACTGAAACTATTTCAGTTCCGTTTGTCTTTGTTGCACAGCAAGGTCATGCGCATGTCTGGATGGTTTAAATATTTTATATGAACAAGGCCTAATACTGTGCAGAATGAGCAAGGGCACCACAACAAGGGGGCATGGGCAAAAGATATTGCAAGGTAAACAGCCCAAAACTGCCGAGACAGCAGGAAGGGAGATCTATGCTGCCTAATTTGTTTTTCACAGGGGTGCAGTTATGGTAAACTGAAAGCAGAGTGGGTACGTGGCGAGCCTGAGTTGCGCCAAAGAGATAAGACAGTCCACTGAAGCTATTGCAAATGGCATTCAGAATCAACGGTGTGGGAAAGCTGTTAATAGAGAGTGATGGGGTGCAGCAGCCAAACACAAAAGCCAGTAGAGGGATTCATGCATAAGCTGATGGGAAAGGATAAGGGCTGCAAACAAGCCAGGACTTTGACCCTGAACCTACTCATGAGGACAATGTGACATTTTATAACACTGATGATACTTTGCATCAGAAAGTGAGGCTTTTAGTTTTCATCTCAAACAAACGGAGCACACTTTATCTCCTAAACTCTCTCTCTACAGAGGTCCTGTCAAATACAAAGTAAAGTATCTATAAATAGAGAATTTGCTCTTTAAAAAGCATCCTCATTATAAGTTACCATAAACAGCTTCATACGTTATATTAATATTGGGCATGTGACATTTTTAAAACGCCCTTTTTTCCCCAGATGAAAACTCTTCAAATGCAGGCTTTATAGAAGCAAATAGGGCAGAGTTTATATCCTGTCAAAGTCAGAAGGCCTTTACTGTCTCTCCTAAAGCTCTGTTTCTGAAGCACATACAGTTTAAAAAGATTCTGAACCTGGTATCTCATGGGAACCTCTGTGGGCAGCCCCTCTTTAAAATGATGTAAGCTTACAAACTGTTTGTGAATGATTTCTCTTTGAAATGTGAAATATCCAGTAAATAATATGACTGTAACCTGAAGAGTAATGCTTTGTTGATTGTTTTAAACAATCTAATTTAACTTTCCACTTCGTGCCACTTAATTAGGTCTCGTATTAGCCGCGGGCCATGCTCAGCTCAGAGTTTGCTGACATTAACAGAGGGAGCAGGACACTTGCCTCTCTGGCTGTTGTGAGAGTCGATGTATCTGACCCATCATATCAGTGCCAAGCTGTCAGTGCTGACAGCGGCAGTGAGGAACCAGCTGCAGCAGCACATTCTGATAATGGAGCTGTGGCACGGTGGTCAGTGCTACACTGCAAGGAATGTCAGGCTCTCAGATAATGGCTGGAGGAGTGTAAGGAGGAAGGACAGCTGATGACTCCAGCAGGTGACCATGCTACTTATGCCTCCTGTAATAGTTATTGCGAGAGTACAGCCGCTGTCTGCTTAGGTTTGGGTTAGTGTTAGTGTTAGTCAGCAGGATTTAGAAAAGCATGTGAAAGCAAATTCAGGATGTTGATCGGACAGAGCGTATAAAAGATCAAGGGTTAAAAGTTACAGATCACGTGCACAGGGAGACAAGAGAATAGAGGCTCAAGCGTCCACATATAATCATAGTTTCACACTGAAAGCTAGTGTAGTGGGCAAAAGCAGAGATTGCCCTTCAATTGTACATATTACTATGCTGGCAAACACTACTGCTGTACTGTCCTTGACCAAGACAGTGTACACCTGCATCCAGATGGTCCTGATCTCTGGCCTCCCACTCAACTAGGGGCATGAACAAGCGGCAACCTGCATTAATCAGTTTGGTGCGTCATGACTCTCTTGACATACCTTGGAGCCTTGTCTTCCAGGGTATCCAGGCAAACCAGGAACTCCAAGTTTTCCCTAAAAAGGAGAAAGGAAAAACAAAGATGCTGACCGTTCAGTGTCACCAGAGACATTGTGGGAGACTACAGTAAAAGGTCACAGAAGCACTTAAAGCAATAAACTTAGAACTATAAAGTTTTACTTCTAGTGAAGGGTTTTGAGAACCATGTTTCTGAACATGACATCATCCATGCATGGGCTTTACTGCTTTCTTTTTTTACCCATGTGGGAATTCATTTTGGCTCATAATAAATCATGCATGGTCATTAGGAATCGCACAGAATCTGATGCAACTACCCGATGAGCATTTACGCTAACGTTAAGTCATATATTTTTCTGTGATGTGACTGAGACGTTTAATTCTGCTGCTGTTCATGTGCACTTCTTTTCTCCTGCAATTTTAGGAAACTTAAGATGAAACTACCAGTTGCTAATATCACAATTAATCCCGTCCGGGGTCATTACTGTGATTTTATTATATCCTTTTAGCCACAAGCAAGTCTATTTACTCTGTAAGACGTGACCATTATCTTTATTCTTTAATGTGAACCTCTGTAGAGGTTGTTTTAAGCTTTCATACAAATGCTTAGAGTTTAAATAGTGCAGCACTATGAAGCAAGACACTCTGTGGCGAGATCAAAAGCTCCACGGAGAGACGTTGGCATAAGCAATTAAAATGGTACTGTTGCAGAGCTGAAGGGAGGTTGAAACTAATCTAAGCTTTAAGATGATCAAGACAGCTACACTAACTATAGTAAACAGTTGTCTTTCCAATTCACCTCAATAAATACGTCTGCTGCTAAATCCATATTACTGTAAGAAAGGAACAGCCCTGACAGTGGTTTGTTTTTCAGTTTCAGTATCTATCTATCTATCTATCTATCTATCTATCTATCTATCTATCTATGCATCCATCCATCCATCTATTTTATTGCCTTTGCCTAATGTTATGCAGTTAAACCTGAACTCAATGTTGAACACCAGTAGACCAATAAAACACAATAATCAATTAAAGAAATCAGGAAAATTCAAAGTTTGACAAAGCAGTCTTAACAGGTATTTACCTTCTCTCCAGCTAATCCAATGGGACCGGATTCTCCACCTGGCCCTGTCTTGCCCTTGGGGCCCTCTGGACCATCCTCTCCTCTGGGTCCTTGAACGCCAAACTCACCCTGGATACAAAGACAAAGGTTACCACAGACACTTTTTTCGAGCCTCAGTTTTAGAGATGTTGATTCACCTTGTCACCCTTGATGCCCATGTCTCCTTTGAAGCCAGGAAATCCATCTTCTCCCTAAAGATGAAAGAGATTAAAGAATTATTAGACCTGAGTACTGTATTCAGTTTTACAGAGACAAAACTACTATGGTTAAAAAGGAAACCCTAAATATTAAAAAGAGGAAAACCGATTGAATGAATGAATAGCAACAATAGTGGTAGTGATAACACTTTTGAAAAGTTTGTCATGACAGTTTAACAGCAAGGTTGGTAGAAGTTTATTTGCTCCACAGAACAGATTAATACTGACATCTAGTGGCCACTTAAATAAAGCATTCGCATGAAGGGTATGATTCTACTGACAGTATTATTCTACTGACATCTGGTGGTTTAAATTTAGAATGCATTTTTCAATCCATCATCGTTTTAATTAAAGGTAAGTTTTCAATGTCTTATCTAGTTCTTCCAATTTTCTGAAACCAACATGTATATATTATATAAAATACATACTATAAATCACAATACAACAAACTATGGTGAATGTATAACTTTAAAACTCTGTTACAGGTTAAATAGGGATATAGTTTAATATCAAGGTGGAAGAGCTTTTGGGAATGTCATCTGTACTTTTCGGAAATCTACGAAGAGAATAGATTTCCGTCTAATTGTGTGGAAAAACGACACGGTGGCACTGAGGTAGCAACATTCAACCACAGCAATCCAAGAAAACAATGGCAGAAGATCAGTCTCCTCTAAAGCTGCCCTATAAACAGCCTCGTTCCAGTTTAATGTTCCACACTCCATTACAGTTCAGTGGCATGATGGGACTTTAAGAGTTTTTCCACTTGCTACATTGAAATGAAGCCTTATTTAGGAAGGAATTACAACTCTGATTGCCCCATTTCTCAAGGAATGATATCTGTCCACCGTGTTGAGGAAAAAAGAGGAGACGGACGAGGTGTTTACCTTTTCTCCTCTGTCACCTTTAAGGCCCCTGATGCCCTCAGCACCCTAAGAAGTAGAAAAAATAGAGTCATGATGAAATACAGGGACATTTATCATGACAGAGCAGTATAACTAATGTTGTGCTTACTTTTACACCACGAGGCCCAGGGTAGCCGATGGATCCCATAGGACCAGGATGACCCTAAAAAAAGTCATGTGATCAGTGAAGTGAATGCGACTACAAATACTACCAATGCTTTACAGAAAATCTCTATAAACTATAAAAACTCAGCATCTTCTATTTCTGCTAAGTTCCCAGATGTTGGGAATACAAATACTACACTCAACCTTTGCAGGACGACATTACAGAAATGTTTCAGACAAACTGTAATTTACATATTACACTGTAAAATCCAAATGAACAGCCTGACTACATATAATGATACTTACAGCTGCCCCCTTTTCACCTGGAGGACCTTCTTTTCCTGGGTGACCCTACAGCAGGGCAGAGAGACAAGTTAAACACAGGTTATCTAATCCAAAACACACAGAGTAAAAACAGTCGGGTGAGCTACTTACAGGAGGACCATCAGCACCAGAAAGGCCAGCTAAACCTTGTTTACCCTGAGGTCCCTACAAGATTCAAGATTCAAAGTTTATTATACTTAAGTAATAGGTGAAATAGATGAGAATCATACAGTGAAGGCAATCGCGAGGGAGCGTATTCGACAGACATTCAACAAAGTACTAAGAGCAACCATTAGAAACATAATAAGAGGAATCCACAAAACCACTAGAAATACAAAGTAAATGGCTAGTAGTCAAGAAGTATTATGCATATTGTGTGTGTGTTGGTTGTGTTTGCTTTCAGCTGTCAGTGCTGTGCAGAGGAACCAGGAACCAACGCCTATAGCTCAGACTCTGAAATCTGCTGAATCACTTATGAGGTTTTGACTGAAACATCCACTTATTGGGTTAGCAGAGCTGTGGCGGGAGGAATGAAGACGGGGGATGGATTCTGTCTTTACTTACTTTTTCACCAGGAGGACCGATTGGGCCTTGAGGACCAATAAGACCCTGAAAGACAATGGAAACAGATGTGTTGTGTGTATCTACATACATACATACATGATATTTAGAATACGGTGAAAGAACTGTACGTGTAAGGGGAAAAAAAACTGTTTTGTCAGTGTAGGATATGTGCTGTGGGAGTATTCACATTCTTTCTTCTACAAGTCCAACCACCAGTGTTATTGTTGGTCGGCTATTTCATGCTGCCTATTCATAAGTGTTCTGATCTGCTCATTCAACTGTGCAACACGCAATACTACACTCACACTTCTCCCAAGACTTTCTGAAAATTCAAGTCAAGAAGTATTAAGTTATGTTATTAGTTAGTTATTACTTGTAATGTGGATTTTATTTCTCTTAAAACGCGTTAGTGCCATCTCAGCAGGACAGGAAGGATGTTCCTTTTCATCCAAGTGTGTCAAAATGTCAAATGTCAAAAACTCTTTGCTCCGTCTGAGTGTGAAATTAAATGAGCATTATTTGAGTTCATAGTACTCCTAGACACACAATGAATAAGGCATAGAGGAGAATGAAAAGGACAGATCTGAGACAGTAAAAATTAAGAAGTTGAAAAACGATCTAGAGACAGCCAAAAATGGTAATCAGATAAGGTCAGAAAAGAGACATCGAGAAAATAAACTTACATGAGGACCAGGTAAACCCTGCTGCCCAGGGGGTCCTGGCTCTCCTTGTGTACCCTAAACATAACAAAGAATAAGCAGTGAATGCAATTCATCTTTCCTATAGCTGGGATCGTCGAACAAAAGAAGTACTAGCTTAAGTACTGGCCTAATCTAAAGTTATCATCTGTACCTAGTAAAGTCCTACGTGTGCTGATAACTCTCTAGGTATATCCCACAGTGCTACAGTGCCAACTGATTATGAAATAAGGCCTGTAAGTTACTGTAAATAGTGGACTGTTTCATACCCCTGGTGAGACTATGCCTGTGTCACAAGCCAAACAAGAGAGATAAGAGAATAAGAGATAAGCGCCTTGTGAGATGGTCTGTTTCTTGATGAATGTTAGGTTGTCTGAGCGTCACAAAGCGTGAGAGTGCAAAATTTAAAGCTGAACTTAAAAAAAAACATCAGTCTACCAAAAGAACCATAAATGACTACAAATGCTGGTGGAAGCTCTATTAAAGATGCCTTCAAGTGTTTTAATTTTTTGAATATGCCAAGATCAATAGTAACTTTGGACAAGTTAATGAGAAACACACCACATTTCTGTTGTGATGTGTCTTTTCAACAGCAGTTTGTTTCTTTGACTCAGTGACTCAGAGACCACAGACAACACGTGGGCTTGTCCAGCCGTCATGACCAATTATTTGTTACCCTCATTCAAAGGTCCCACTGAAACAGTTCGGGAAGCTGAATGCACGGTGGGACCATGAACAGACGGGCTTTTCTCTTTTATCCTTTATCGCTACTCCTCATTGAGGCCTGTTCAGGCCAGAGGACTTTATTTAATGGAAAATGTCAGAGAACTATGGAACTATAAGCGACTTCCTGCTACCATTAACCATCTCAAATAAAGAAATGAGCTATGACCTCCAGACATTATGTTAGAACGTGCCATGAAGCAAAGCGCTCTCTCTCTTTCTCTCTCTGACGATGTTTTGTATTAGTGAAGCAAAACTGATAATGATGTGAAAAACCCACCATGTTTCCCTTAGGACCAGCTTGCCCATCAAGTCCAGCAAGACCCTATAAAAATGTGGAAATTGAAAGTTGCTGTGTCATTAAACTACAACACAAGTTGCATGAGAATTAAGCATCGTAGGAGGCGTACTTACAGGCTGTCCGGAAGGACCTGCAGAGCCCCTGGGGCCAAGCAAACCTCTGGGGCCCTGTAAATAAAGACAATGAAAAAAATAATTCATGTTAATAGTAATGAAACACTGCATTATACAACATTACACAGTAAATCAGATGCGCAGTGGTTTATCTGACTATTAAAAATATTGACCTCAAGTGGTCACATATGGAAACTGCAGTTATTCAGGCAATGAAATAAAGTTGTTTGGTATCTCAAAATCTTAAGTCATGCACTTAAAATCAGTGCACAATGAACTCTTTCGTCTTCTGACACTGTGTGATGAAATACTGTGCAACCATAGCTTTAAAGGGACACTTATTTAGCTAACAGTTTCTCATGGAATCCTATGGTCCATTTGAACTGAACAAGGCAGATCAAGGCAGTTTCTCTTGGGTAATGACAGAACAACACGTTTCCCAGTTCTATTTTCTGATTTATTATTCAGAGCCATTCTACTTTGGCAAGGTCAGGATTACAAACGCAATGGTCCTTGCAGACAGGAAAGTTACCGTTGTAAGAAGAGTGGAGGGTGAGGCTGTGTGTTTCAGTGATTTCCAATATTAACACACGAGAAGGAATGAGGGGCTACAAAGGAAATGAGTAAACTGATGTGTTTTCGTCATGTTTGTATCGTGATATTGTAAGCTGCAGTTTAAAAATCCTGGCTCACTATATTGTCAGCTAATCATTATAATACTTACACTCTCTCCAGCTACACCTCTCTGTCCAATCTGGCCATCTTCACCCTTAAAAGAATAGTGTTTCATTAAAGAATACATTGTCATTCTGAAGACTCCTAATCATATATAATATTTTCCCTATAGTTTATATGGTGGCTGAGAGACTACTTACTCTTGGCCCATCCTCTCCTGGAGGTCCTGGAGGACCTGTAGGACCATGTTCTCCCTAGAGAGAAAAGAATGAGAGGAAAAGGAATAACGATAAAGTGTCAAAGGAGAGTCCACAGCTTGTAGCGTTACAAGCTTGGTTTCTGCAACTTACAGGGAAAAATCTCCTAATTTTTACTTTTTAAAAAACACATGCTATTAGTCAAAAAAGAAAAAAGAGCAAGAAATACGGACAAAAAACTGCCTTTAATCGACAGCAAGTGTGGTCACCATAACTGGCACGGACCTATATGCTTTCCACTATTTATAGTGTTCTATAAGCACTGCCCTACGTCTAGTGGCCCTTTAATTACCCAGTATAGGATAAGACATGAAAGCCTTTCTATAAATACTCATCTGTGATCTCTGTCCACTCTCTTTCAGCTGTCTACGCAGGCCCAAATTCCACAAACACCCAAACTCAACTGTCCCCATGTGCCTTTAGGCCTTGGCAAAGGCAGCCTAAACTGTTCTGGTGTTCTGTCCCACCTCTCATAACTGGGTCAAACACCCTAATGCCCTAATTTACAATTCACACCACACATGAGATGCTACTAATCAGCCCCGATGCTGCTGTATGGACACGGGACGGAGAATGAATGAGAATCTAGAAATAAGATGGAGTGCAGAGATGTCTGTATTGGTGGTTACCTCTTGCCCTTCTGTATTCAGCTGACCCATAATTCTTTCTGATCATACTTACTCTGTGTCCCTTTTCTCCAGGAAGACCAGGGAGGCCATCAAAACCTCGATCACCCTGAAATACAATGGTACAAAGCTGTTAGCTCTATTTTTATATTATACGTCCGTTTCTCTGTTTCACTGAAGCAACTTTTCAAGGACAGTCCTTTCAGCTGACGCTCGCTCACTCTTTTACCTTGCCCCCTGCCTCTCCTGGCATTCCTCGAGCACCATCAGCTCCATTACGGCCCTGGAGGACAAGCAAATATCATTTAAAGCTACATGAAAATAATTTCAGGAAAATATTTAATTATCTTGAACTTGACTGTGGGGAATAAAAACAGAGATAGGGCTTTTATTTCTTTAACCTTTAACCCCTATTCTCTCTTTAACCACTAAACATAACTTCAACAATGTACACAACTCAAAGAGCTGATTGTTGAGTGCTTATTTGACTAATGTGAAATAAGGCTATGTTTGAAAATATTGGGAAAAATTTGGGAATTTGAAGGTTTTCCTCTGTTGCAACACAATTTTGCTCCGGAGGAAATAAATCAACAACTTTATTAAGATATAAAATGTCATGGTGGAGCCAGGACAAAACATAGTCTTACCCTCTTTCCTGCTTTTCCTGGAAGCCCTGTTGGACCCTGAAGACCTCTGGGTCCCTGTAAAGAAGTACAAATGTACAGTAGAACAACACATAATTCCAAAAAATCCAGATTATACTACAAAGAAAATCACTTGTGAAAACACAGATTTCAGGATGCTTAAATCTGAAAAACGATGTTTCTCACCTGTGGTCCAGGGTCACCACCATCACCTTTAAGTCCAGAAGCTCCAGGACTTCCCTATCAAAAAGTATTTAAGTTTAACCTATTACATAATTTATAATGGTATTAAAAACGTACGTACATTTAGGAAATGTGTGTAGAATATTTGGTCATTCTATCATTTGATAAACAGAATCAGCTCAGCTCTGACTGTGTGTGTAACGTGACAGAGATACGGAGATAAAAACCATACTCACCACAGAACCAGATCTTCCTGCCATGCCCGTTGGCCCTGGAGGCCCTCTCAGTGCCAGCTGTTGGTAATACAGAAACAGGCCATAATCCATTACTCTGCAAATACGTAGACATTCTTGTATTTACCTATCTAGTCAGTGTCAAAAGCAAAAATTCAGTATTGGCTTTATTTGTTTATTTTTTTTTATCTTTTTATTCTCAAGATGAAAACTGTAATAAGTTATATATAGTTTATACTAATAGTATTCCAAAAAAGGGGAATAGATGTTAAAATACAACATTCAGTGTGTAAAGTAAGAAGTTGTGATATTGACATCGTATTCTTCTAATTGGACACCAAAGGGGGTTTGTAAATATTAAAAAAAGCACTAATAAAAAGCCTCCTGTTCAGCCCATGCATAGCATGGAACCTGACAGCGTGCAAACTTAACTTTGTTCTTGTTCACAGTTTACCACTCTGGTCTTTGTTCCTGTTTATGGTTGACCACAATGTGATACTGCCAAAAAAGTTGTCTGGAATTTACTGCAGGCCGATTGCTGAGCAATGGAATGTGCTACTTCAGACTAAAGCAACCCATGCACTAGATGGCTCTTAGGACATCTTCGTGTGCTGTGCTCATTTTTCTGTGTGTGGTAAAAAAAAGGCAAAAAAATAAAAGATTAAGCCCATCATACAGTTTTAGTAAATTCCTGCATGATTTACTAAAAACCAGTTCTTCAGCTCCATGTATTCCAGTAGGTCACACCTTGCTTAAGGCCATATATTTCATCCTGGTTTTCAACACTGCTATGGTTTTAGGACCCCTGAGTGAGTGTGAACATCTGTTGTGGCTTTATACTCCCTAACTTGACAAAGGTTTATATTTTGGAATTCAATTTCTAGGATGTATAGACTCATGAATGCTGATTCCTTCCTAGGAACCTGTCAGTAATTTAACTTTTTATTAGCAGTTCGCTGAGACACATCTTAGAAAAGTATCCACTAAATGAACTAGAGTCATATTTACCACCGTTACTCACCCTAGCTTGAGATAGGATGGCCTGTGCTTGAGCTTCTTGGGCTGTAACTACAGGTCCTTTGTGTGCCTCGCCACCAGCACGAAACTGTCGACCACACATCACAAGAAATTAACACAATTAACAGTAAAATCACTTCTTACCTTTACGGAGTGACAAGAAATCTAATTTGGTCTCCCCTGGTGAGTGTGGTCTGCTGTGTTCTGTTAAACTACACAGTAAAACTGTCGCCATGTCACAAACGCTTGCACACATCTATATGTTGGCACATCTACGAGCACAGGCAGCTCACACACACACACACACACAGTATGTGTCACCAAGCCTTTCAAAGCCTCACTCACTCTTTCCACTCCATTGCTTTAGCTGACATTTACAACATACGTGATCTGTGACCCAGAGAAAATATGATTGTGATCCTTTGGCCTGCTGGTGAGGCTCTAGGGTAAAATTTACTAAGTGAAGTAAGTTGACGGGCAAGTGCCTGAGATGTAATGTGTGAGGGAAATATGACAGCCCAGTGGGCACAGGAAAAGCAGCAGCACTTACTGGAAGCATCAGTATGGTACCTGGCTGCCCAGGGACACCGTCTGAACCAGGAATACCAGGACGCCCTGGAGGACCCTAGAGAGTCACAGGAGGGAGAAAGAGTGAATATATAATGTAATGGGAGCCAAAAGTACATAAAACAGAACATAAAATGCTCTTGAACCTATTTAAAGGCACAGACATTGTGCTAGCCTAATGCTGCTAGAAACAGTTATTGATATATGTTAAACAGGCCATGTATTTTCCTATTAGATAACATTAATTGTTTTTTTTTTTTTATATTCCCATTGAGAAGCTCAGCACAACCTAAAGAAGGAAGAACTGATAATGGTAAAAGCAACATGCAACAACAGTAACAGTACAAAAACAGAAAAAACTATCTGTATACAAAAAGCCCTTTTTTATCTACAGCACTAAATTTAATGGGAAACTGCTTTGCTACAGTCTGCATACTTGTTGCTTATTCTAAACAGATAATTGGCTAATCCTAATGAAAAGAATGTGACATTTTTTTTAATCACGAATAAAGACAAAGCATGTATTTTTATTGAGCTGGCTGAATATTGCCTGCAGAAGAGAATTGACTTTATAACAACTGTAAAAAGTCACAGCTGTGGCCCTGTGAGCCTCTGATGCCCATTAGATTACCCAAAAACAATTGAACGTTTAATGGATAAAACATGTTGAAAAAGTTCTGCTATTCATAAACTTTTACCACAATAATGTTGACGTTATTGCCAAATTTTAAAAGCCACATTTTTTTACAGTGGTTATTTGAGGAAATCTCAGACTTGAGGCTGTGATCTGTCAGACCTTCATCCGTATTGTGTCTGTCTCTGCTGAGGTTTCGCATTCAGCATGCTAACATGCAAATTAAATAATATAATTTACAAGGCTTCCTTAGCACATTGAAAGGCATCTGCATTGATATGGCCATTAGCCTGAATAATATGATGAACAGGTGAAATGTGACACATGATGAGAAGTCAAAAGATGTGCTTAAGATTCATGCTTTAAAGAGTACAAATGTCAAGTGCATTTCAATTTTTATGACAGTTTATCCAGTGAAATATTTCTCTCGCTCACATATATATGTGTATATATATATATATATATATATGTATAAATATCGCTAACTCACTTTTTTAGGGGATGTCATAGAGCTGTGGCACTTCAAATTGATAAAGCCTACAAATATTATAACCTGGCTAGTATTTGATTGATAAAGACGAAAATGTACACATCTAAGTGCAACACGGTGTTTTCAAAGAAAGTAGGATCTATTTAACAGTCAAGACATGTGCCAAAATCTCAGACTGCTGGCTCAAATTGATGCCATGTGCTCCTATTTGCCTTTTCCCAGACGTTGTAAATACTCTTCGTCCATTGCTGTTATAGTAAGCGTAGCGACATCTAGTGTTAATGGCTGTCCTACAAGGCTGGGAAAGTTAAATTTGAGCAGGAAGGAGGGATATGGTGGCCATGAGAGAAATGAGATTATCGTATAACAAGTATGGGCAGATAGTATGCAACGGAAAACCACAAGACTACAGAATCGAGTCACTTTTAATCCCCCTGTCAATCCACAGTTTCCTCCCTTGAGGAAATAGATGGAGGAGAGACACTTCTGAAACAAAATATTTTTTTAACACTTTGGTCCTGTGAAACAATAGGCCCTTTGTATTTGTGAGAAGTGATGGAGGGTATTTTGGGGTATTGTTTAGCAGCTAACGTTGATAGACAGAATATATGGGATAAAAGGTTGAAAATGGGGGAAGGGGTGGGGGGCAAGCATAATGTCTGGTGGGAAAAAAGGGATATCTCATATCATATCTGGGGAGGGGACAGGGGCTGAAACTGTGTCATCGAATCAATCACATAACTGGCTGCAGTTCCACAGTGCCTGGAAAAAATTGTCTTCTGCAGTACATATTACATAGCAGCGCACCAACACAGCTGTTTCTGTGACTTGACTTGTCTTTGTTGGTATATTGACAGTTTGAGAATCCTATTTCCCTTCACCACTCCTCACTAATCCCCCCTACTGCTGCAGTAGCAAGCTGCATCCAATTGTACTATTCATGCCATGGCACTGAATCTGTACTTCACAGCTATATTCACAGCGGGAGAACAAATGCACATACAGTACCTTTATATACTTACATAAACTATATTATATATATATATTTATACACTGATTTACATTATGAAGATAAATCTTAAGGTAAAATTGTATTATATTTTGTACAATATGGCTTGAGTTTTGCTTAATATACAACTTATATTTAATCTTTAACTAGCGCTGATTTTAGCATTTACATTGAGTAGAAACAGAGCTTCTCCAAATAAATCTTGTAATCAAGTGTAAAATGAAGCCTGAATTAACTCACCCTCTCTCCAGGATCTCCTGGGGCACCTGGGGGACCCTGCAACCCTGGAGTACCAGGAATACCCTGAAAGCACACACATGCACATATACATTCAACATATTACATTTCAAACTGCTGCTAACCAGCATTCCCACTATATCCAGTACTTCACAATGATAGGCCAACAAAGACAGACAAAAAAAAACATGAATTCAAAAAGCCCCCCTTATTCACATACAGAGACACAGACATACACACATCCATGTACAACTACACATTTTGACTGTCTCTTGCAGCTCAAGCTTCATTGGCGATGAGGACTGACACTCTTTCCATAAAGACATTTTTTCCTTCCTTAGCTGTTCTCCATCTGTGGAAGGGAGACAGGAGGGTGGAAGAACGTGATACTCACTGCTTGGCCAGGGGCTCCTTGGGGTCCTTCTACAAGCATCCCCTGAAAAATGGAAAAAGTGGACACAGTAGCATTAGAGGGCAGCCCGTAAGGAAGGAGAATACGATTCTGAGTTTACATATAGCTTCATGCTCATGATGTTAATGTTTCTGCTATCGGATGCTCTGTTCTAAAAAAGATGGTATCAGAGGAAAGATGTTAAACGCAGCTGCTATTTCACTCCATGTGGTGGTAAATTGTACCTGGCTATCCTACATAACGTATACTGTGCACATTTGTGTTTTTTCTGTGACTGTTACACTAAAGATGATAATTACATCTTATTAGGAGATAAGGAGGTTTCAGGGAGCTTGAATAAATTAAGCCAGACATAGGAATGAGGGAGTTATCTGATGAAGACATGTTCTTGGGAAAGACTTTTAAATCATTGTGTGCAAGTGTGTTAGCTAGCTGCTAACCTAGACAGCTAGCAAAGGATTACAAGCTAAATAGCTAAATTAAAAGTATAAAGAGAAGTAATGTTATAAATGACTTGTGCTATAAAAGAAATGTTAACTAACAAATGCTTGTTGGATATATTATTTTAATTTCACAGGAAAGTTTATTACCCTGCTAGCTATTTAGAAACTAATGGTAGCTATATCACTAGCTATTATTAACAAGCAAAATATGTGCTAAAAAGTTAATCCATTTAGTTTTTTTGTTTGCTTCTATGACATTTAGCTTTGTGAAATTTGTTACATTATATGTGATGGTATGGTTATTCTCAAAGTATGTTTTTAGACACGGCTTACCTTTACTCTTTAATATAAACAACATTAGGATGAATACTAACTAACACTTAGCTTACCGGCTCAATTACAGCGGGTTCACCCTTCTCTCCTTTTTCTCCCAGGTAGCTTTGTCCTCCACTTACCTGCAAACAGAAGATAAAAAAGATTTGTAAATGTACATGTAAAGGCTGAGAACCAATTGCCAGAAATGAAAAATGTGAGACCAATGAACAGCAGATGCCCCGTGCTTTTCTGTTTTATACAGAATCCTTCATACTCCATACTCTTGCAAAAATGCTACAGTAGAAAAAACCTTTGCAAAATGCTGACTAGTGTTCTGCATGCTTAGGAAGAGGTAGTTCACAAGGCAAAAAGCATTTTTTTTTCTGCCTGCTGGAAAACTAAACCTCAAGAATCATTTTGGAAGAAGCTATAATTTAGACTGTCGTCTGACTCATATTTATTAAGCTTCTTAAAAGCCAGAGGCTGCAAAAAAAAAAAAGAGACCCCAACTGTGCACAAACGCAGAGGTCGTTACCTGACACTATCCATACAATGATTTCACATGAGAAGAATTCACAAACCACCTACAGCAGTGTGTCCAAAAACTGATTGTACAGTTCAGCATAAAGAAACAGTTTTTGAGAAAGTCACGGAGCAGGGCTGAGCCGAGTAAAAAGCACTAATACAGTGGTTCAAATAAACAAAAAGCAGACAGGTCTCCATCCTTTCACAGAAACTGTCTCACTTCCTGCCTTTAAGAATTTGGATACTGAAACAAGGAAGGGGGCTGGAAACAATCCATAAAAAACACAGGAGATATTTTAGATATTGATTTAGATTAATTTGCTGAAACAACATTTACTGGTCATCGTGTAATCCAAACAGACCATTGGTGACCGGGAGAAGCTGTGATTAACAGCAGTGGTCAGAAGGGTCAACAGGTCATGAAGGGAGTGTCTGTGCTGACAGCTGGGTCAACGTCTGTTTATCTTTAAAAGACTTGGATAGGAAAGGTGTATTTGTGTTTGATGTATGTGCAAGCTTTAACCCGATACCATTAAAAACAACAAACAAATAAAGGCATCACAAACACGCCATCAAGTAAATGCCACTAACATCTTCTCCATCTTTCTGCATTCCAGACCACCACCTTTGCATCCTCCCACCCCCACTCTCCATACTCACTCCTAATGACTCCAGCACTTACGCTGCTCTCTCTGATGTCCGTCTCCGCTGGAACACCAGGACCAAACTCTTCTTCATATGTTACAGATGTAGGTTTGGCATCAGTGGGACCGTAATCACCGTAATCGCCGTAGTCATATGGCTTCTCTACAAACTGTTTATTGTCATATTCCTTCAGGTCGTATTCCTTAAACTCATAAGCATCAGTGCCAGGCTCGACCTTGTCCTTGGTCTCAACTGGAGCAGCAGTTTCCACAGCAACAGTGGGGTCCAGCCCGACCTCTTCAGCACCGGTGATGTAATCATCCACTATTTCCTCCTCGTAGTTCTGGGATTCATCCAAGCATCACAAAGAGGGGGTAGTTTTTAGGACAGTTGGGAATATTGAGGTTTGGTTAGTGAAATTTTACATTTACGATTCACAGTCAAAGCAATAGTACTGACCTACAATTACTAGACACCTATTGGGTGCAACTATGAGACTTGAAACTTGTGCCAGCCCAAAGTATCGTAACATCACACACACCAACAAATTACAAACATAAGCATTTTTAAAAGGTTTTTTTTATGTTTTAAATGCTAAAGCATGAACATATGTGTATATATATATATACGTAGATTATATATATATATATATATATATATATATATACGTAGATTGTAGAGTAGCAGCAATGTTACAAGGTTCAGGACTGTACTCTACCCTGGCAGTGCACTACTGCTATATACGTTTAGCAACCTCAAATTTTTTTTTCTATACAGTTCTTGGAAAATATGATCCTGCGGCAGTTGTCCTAGGATCAGAACCATCAGTAATCAGACAAGTGTTCCAACATGCTCCAGCATATGTTTGGTTTCTGTGGTCATCCCTCTGATCTGTCATTTTAAATGAACGTAATGTCTGAAGCTCAGTGGAGCATCTCCACCTCAAGGTACCTTACAGCGCAATCGGCAGACATTTAGCTGGCAGAAAACATGTCGTATTGTTTTGGTTTAACCCCCAAATGTTCCTCATTAGGCTGTTTTGTATGTGATGGTTTAGCACAAACTATGATAGGATCTGCCAAACTTAAGAGATGAGACCGTCAACTGATTTTCCATTAGTTATGGTTCATTAAATGACAATGTTTTTCTGCTTCAGTTTTTATTCAGACTATCGTACGGAGACTGTTTCTCATGGAATTCAAGTAGTGGAGTGAGCTGTTTGATGTGTGAGGCCTTGTTGGGTTTTAACCTCCAAAGATGATTACAAAAATATGTTTTGTGTTGATGATACCCTGCAGTTTTACAGAAATTTAGTTTGTACCAGTAAACCAGCAATTTAAGAAATCTGGATGTTAATTGTCAAGTTAATGATGCTAAGAGTTTTCCACAACAATAAAATGCATATCCCACATTGCCTCCTAGAAACTGCATTTACCGTCCAGGATTTTCCACAGCTTTATATGTTCATATGTAATTTTCCATATATCCACAACATCTGCTGACTGCATTGGGTAAATTAGTGTAGTACATTGAAACATTTCCATCTTGTTTAGGACAGTCAATCTGACTTTATCTGGATCTCTTGACAAAAATGAAAAACGTAACCATTGATTTATGGAAGGAAAGAAAACAACATTTATAAAGTTACCTGGCCTTGTGCTGTGGTGGGGGTTTCAGGTGGTTGTTTGTCCTCAGTGGTGTAGTCATACTCACCTGTGTAGTAGTTCCCATCCACATTTGTCTGACATCCGACCCAAAAATCACACAAAAGCAGAAATTACATATCTGAAATATCTGAGAATATAAAGCTATACGCAGGGGAAGAAAACATTTTAACAGAGAACATAAACATGGATAGGAAGGTTACTTGTATTGGTGATATTATTGGCAAGAGCCATGATAGCATTATTAGTCAGCTGTTACCTCAGTCTTGGCTGGTTGAGTTGGGGGAATGTCAGTGATTAACTCTCCTTCACTGTAGTCATAGAACTCACCATATTCATAGTTAGTGTACTGTAAGGAAAAACGCATGGGGCAATCAGTGAATGAGTGCAATCATGTAAATAAAGTACAGTATCTCCGAGGTGCTGTACGTTATTTACACGGCATCGAGGAGCAGGTCATTCTCAAAACATAATATTCTGAGTCATCATGCTGTTTTAGAAATGCCATAGCTAAACTGTAAAACATTACATCCATATTAGAAATTGTGTTTTTCTTTCCGCATATGGATGAAATTAGCAATGCAAGATTCCTTTTTCACTTAAGCCCCCTGAGCTTCACATGACCCGACTGAGAGGTTAGCGTGTGCGACCAAGCAAACAGCAATTGAGATTCCTGTTTGCTTCCAGCTCAATGTGAGAGGGTTAATGTGAGGCCAGCATTGATATGTCTCTACCACTTCATTCTGGATGCCAACAGTGGCCCCAGGATTTCTTTAATGCGTGTTTTAAAACAGGAAACCCAAGCTGTCTTGACTTGTTCTGTGTTTGCATCTTATGGGAACAAAGCGAATGCATTGACAGTGGGTTAAACCACTCTTAGAAAATGCTGTTTTGTTTATAATGTTGCTGTTTATTTGCACTTGAATAATTATTTCATCCAGACCCACCAGAGAAGAAACATAGTAAACATTTAATAATACAAGATTGAAGTGGCTTATTTATGCAGTTTAACATTTTAGCAAATGTGCTTAACACTCTTGCTAACGTTAGCTTGGAAAAGTACTCTCAATGTTGGCGGACAGTTAGCTTAGCTTAGCATAAATACTGCAAGTAGTGGGAAACAGCTAACCCGACTCTGCCATAAAAAGGAACTTTCTGCAAACATTATAATATTGTTTCTGTTGCAGTTTTACAGTGCCAGATTGCTGTGGTTTTTCCTTCGCTTACATACTTCGTGCTAAACTAGGCTAACCATTTCCTGGCTCCATATCAACCATACAGACATGAGAGTGAAATTTCTTTTCTCATCTAACTCATATAGCAAACTATTGGCACACTGCCCATAACCCATATAATGTGTAATTTTATCAATTAGCAACTTTAGACATTAATCAAGTGCTTAAGGTCCTCTCCCATCTGCCTTTTTGCTTCCCTAACACTGTCTGAAACAGGCAAGGTAAATTAAGTGAACAAACCAACCCTCAATGCGCAATGCTCTATCAGCACTGGGATAGATATTAGTCCCTTGACAACTGCTAAGCTCATAAAAATAATACAAGGTCCACGGTCTGCTGTGATGCTGCCTGCCTGCCTGGTCTATGCTCAGTGGCCCAGAGAGAGAGAGAGAGAGAGGTCAGGGGGAAGCTGTGGCCAGACAAGCAAGGCTGACTGAAAGTGAAAATGGAGAAAAGGAGAGAGACGTAGAGAAAGATGGATGGAAAAGATTTATGGTGCTGAAGTGCTTGGCCTTCACCACAGGCTTGGATGAGAAGCGTAAATACTGAAGTGTGCTCATAAAAATTCTCCCTCTGTCTCCTCTTGCATCACTCTGTCTTCCTATTTTAACCCGGCTGCACACATGTGGAAAGACTGCATAGGAGATGTGCTTCAGGTGAAGGAGCATCTTCAGAGGCTTTTAGG
>JAUMTR010000009.1:14323668-14405564 GCA_032270685.1 Microctenopoma stevenorrisi | reverse complement strand
GTGTCAAGCCTTTATTGTAGAGACTTCAAGCGCTTACGGACAAAGGTTCAGACCTATAATGACCTCTTATTGATGAAAAAACTTTCTGGTGCGATCTGCCACAGTGATTTGTCCTTTGGACAATGTGTTTTTCTGTTAAAAGATTTTAGCTAGTTGGTATGTAGGAAAAACATTCGTTATAACTGTACAGACAATGAATAAACCAGATTTACAATGTTCTTGAATCCAAACTGCTCCCGGCTGTCTATTTAGAACTGACAAGCTCCTTGTCTTGGCGCTGAAGAGTAACTTGATGATGAAGCAATATTTTCCAGGACATGGTACCAACTATACAGCCAATTTTTTCAAACAGAGAACCATCTCTGGATTTTCTTCTTGAACCTAGGATCTAAAGTCTACTTTTCCAGGTACTAGGAGTCTAGCTGGGGAAGGAAAGACTTAAATTTCCCTGGAAGTCTGGGCAAAGCCTGCAAAACTCATTAGTCATATAAATCACAGGGCCACTCCAAAGTAGGCTTAGACTTCGTAGCAGGAAAAAAGGAAAAGTTTCCAGTGTGAGCTCATCAGTTATTTAGTGAAACACTATAGGAAAATGTCAGCTGACAGAAAGACTCCAACAAAAAAAAATAACAATATATGAAGATAAAAAGAAAGATGGGCACTGAGATCAAAACACTATATTTCAAAAAAGAGATATGAGCAAAGAGGCAACACATGATGTTAACGAGCCTGTGTAAATTACAATTTCTGGGCATAAGCAGAAACGCAACACTATAATTTTGATATGTCAGCATGTTTCCACAAGCAAAACACAGACAGGCGAAAAAGACAGACAGGAGAGTTGGCACAGAAACTCACAAGTCTGTCTCTGTCAACCAAAAAATATATCATGGCCACACAATTTTTAAAGAATATTCTTGCACTGTTTATGTATTTGTGGTAGAATGAAAGTACCAAAACGTGGGAAATTGTTATCTACTACTATTTTCAGCATTGTTTATTGTTTATGGCACTGCAGGGCTCAAGGAAAAACTTTAGGCATAATATTGGTCTGTCTCAAAGGCTAAAGACCCCCAGTCCTTACTCTGCATCAAAGCCTTTGACTCTCCTTTTATCTTTTTTTTAACAAATTCACTGCCAAGAAATGTGACGTGTGTTGTATGTTATATATAATGTTATAAATAATGCTAAATTGCTATTGGTTTCAGGTTATCAGGTTAAATCTTCACTGACATTATAGGCCTATATACAGTATATATTGGCCTATAATGTCAGTGAACTAGAAAAGAGGGATAGAAAAACTCACTCAGAGGCTTTAAACCTTAACAGTGCTTCTACAAATATGTCCAGAGAAATGTTTTATCTGGTTGAATAATAGACAATACAAATTAATGAAGAGTTTAATTCTACTTCATTTCATCTACTTTATTGTCTTCAACTTTTGCTTCCCTATTTTACTAGCAAAACCCAAGAGAAGTTTACAAATTTATGTCTTCTATCTCTACTTAAACTCTAGCACTGATATTCTCTCCCTCCATGCTTCACTCCCACCTTTACTCACTACAACTATTACACTCTATCTTCCCTTCTGAATCACTTGCCCTCCGGACAACCATTCTTCCCCCCAGATGTCTGGTCCTAAATCCATCCCACACAGCCTGCCTCGCACCAGATACTGACCTCTTCCTCAGGTTCCTGTGCCTGGGGGGTGTCATGGTGGTTGGGGGTTTCACAGTCAGGGCTGTAGTGTTCACAGTAGTCATGGGCTGCCCTGGGGTCTGCCACTATCAGCAGCTGCTGGATGTCACCCTAGAAAAACAAGAGAAGAAGAAGGAACTGAAAAGGAGCATGTCAGGAGAAGCAGTATTACCAAATTTGACAGACTTTAGATAAATGGATTAGGTCTGTATCACTGTAGATTCCCATGTCAAAGTTTTCTTCTATTCTCAATGTTCCTTCACATACAACCAGAGAGTCTGCTGGAACATTTCTAATGCTGTAAATGTATGCTATGCTCTTCGGTTTTATTTCAACTTGAGAAATTTGGTTTGGCAAAAAGCTCTAAAACCTTATGAGCATCAGCCACTGTTGCTATTGGGAAGAAGCTAGTCCAAGGCATAAATGTAAGTTAAACAGATCACTTCACCGTTGCAACTGGAAACAAGGCGTCACACTGTAGCTGCCAAATTCATCCAAAATGGATTCAAAACAGCAACTGATTTGCGTTCACATCTTTCACATCTACATAACAAAATATTTACCCGTTAGATTCTATATACACTTGATTGTGTGTTTGAGCTGTCAATCAAACAAACATATCACGACACAGTTGCAAATCTTTTGTACTTTAACTAGCGATGGTCTACATCCCTTTAAGCTTCAGATGCTTCACTTCTTTACTCTGAGAACTGATGCCCAAAAAAACTTCATCAACCTGTCATAAAGAAAGATAAATTCAGAAGCTAAATACTAAACCGTTTCTCAGAAGAACCTCACAGAAAAAGATTGGTTTGTTTTTCCTCCTCTGTCAACTGTGAGAAAAAGAATGAGTCTGGATTCAGACAGGTAATACGGATTTACGTTTGCCTAATGAAGTGAGAAATCATGAACAGGCTAGCAGCTAAATGATAAATGCTAACTGCTACATGTCTTAAAATAGTTGGTGAAACTGCTCTCAGAAACCAGTTATACAATTTCAGTTATTTAAATAATATGATAAATATTTAACAAATTGGTGTTAACAAATAAAACCCATTTGAGCGGTAAATAACGTTAGATAGGTAGTTTGATAGCAGAACCAAACTTTGTCTGTTACGTTAAGTCTGTGTCTTATTGTCAGTCACACGCATGCTTCGAGAGAGAGAGAGAGAGAGAGAGAGAGAGAGCTGCAATGTGTTGGAGGATTAGAGTTGAGAGTTTGTCTGTCAAAAGTGCACTCCCCCAAAAAATAATTTCACCACTTGCCACTGATCTGTAAGCTTTTAAAAAAGAACTATTGTATAGTTGTCCTCATGCAGCCATTAGGGACAGTTAGTCCCCTTACACAGTGAATGAATAAGAAAAGTCTGTACTTATCTTAAGACGTCTGTTTTTCATGAACTTTTGGAAAAGGAAATTAGATCCCTTCTCTCTACCCTTGCATCAGCCAAAGGCTCTTTTCCATGATTGTTTCTAAAGGAATTCATACCCAGGACCTGCTATGCCACTGATGTGGGGAATGTTATCTGTACCCATCAACCATATGGCCATCTCCACTGACAGTTTTCACAGTCCAGGAGTAAATAACTAAAAGGGCAAATAGATGGTGAAAACCAATCAAATTCACCTCTAAAGGTGAAGGAAGGCCACAATCAGGGTGGCCACTAAAAAAGAAGCACATACAGGCACATTGCATTAAATTAGGGCAAGAAACATCTGTAGAAGTTTAAACCTCTGGAACACATTAGATATTCACTGTGCCATACTCCAATCATAAGGTGCCAGCAAATATCAAGAACAATAACAGGTTATTGAACAACCCAAACAATAGAAAGACAAATAAATTCAACATTTGAGCCTTTTAATCAATTGTGTTTCATTGTCACTCACTTAGATATAACCCGTCCTACAAAACAAATCACTGACACACACAAAATTCTATTTGAATGGATCATTTCATAATAAATCCTCTGTGGGATACCCGTTCCACTTGTGTGAGGCGTCAAGGGCGTCAAATAATTTTATAGATCTGGGAGTGAAGTAGTAGTATCATGCGTCATCTTCCACAGCCCCTTAGTAGACGTACAGCGGGTCACAGTGTTTTTAAAGATAAATGTGATTAAAATGTTTTATCCCCATAATGCAGGATACATCTGAGTAAACGTGAAATAGCTCCTAATTTCTTCCTTGAACAAGGCATTTAATGCTGTTTGGGAATTAAACAAGTCTGTGGTGGTACTGGGCAGTTTCCAGATGTGTGTAACTGAGTCTGCAGCAGGGTGTTTCTGCAAAACAGAATTTTTTCTTATTGACAAGAAACACTCAAAAAACAACAAGAAAAAACAAAAACAAAAACCTGCTCACAATAGTTTACCCCACACCTTGGCAATGTCTTACCACAAACAAAGACTACAATAACAAACAGAAGGCCCTACGTTAAAGTCTGCACTGCAGCCATGAATGCTGCAAGTCCTTTTTGTAATTTAGAACAAATTGATCCAATGTCAAAGCCAGAAACAGAGAGGAAAAAACACAGACACTCTGCCTTTGGCAGGAACACTGTCTGCTTCCCTGATTCTTTATCTTCCTGCATTCATGAACAATAACTATTTATTCTTTCTATCATTCATGTTTTTGCTTAGTCTGTATGTGTATTCACTAAGAAAACAAAGTGTCTAAAGCAACAATGCAGTCACTACAACAAGAAAATATGCAGGAGTTTCCAAATACGTCAGACAAAGAGACCACACACACACTTAGCACATTTATAAAGCCAGTTAGTGATTCAGTAACTCCCAGACTCCCTGAATGACTCGTCCTTTACATTCTCCCTGTCTTCCTAATCTGCATCTTCGGGCTTTTGTTGATGTTAATGTCTGGATTGCATTACCCATCTCTCTGGCATGTGTGAAGTTTCTCCCCCGAATTCCAAGAATGATCTACAGCAATAATGTTGCACAGACACAATGGGATAAATCAACTGTCTGGGCTGAGCTACAGTCGACCCATTAATGCGTTTATGTACAGTATGTATGTGTGCGCGTGTAAACTCGTCAACACATGCTAACGCTCATTTCACATTGTAACAACAACCATAAGATGGAACAAGCCTGTGTATGGACAAAGTAGGGAGGGCTGGAACCATTCTTCCGGCTATACTTCACTCCTAAGAAAACCAATTCAACAGTATGCAAAGGGTGGTGGTACACGGAGACCAGGCACAATTCTGTTTTACACCCGTTTTTTTCCCCCTCAAGCCTGCACATTTCACATCTGATTTTAAGTTAAGGAATGGAAAAGATTCTCCCTGGACTCTGTGACCTTGATGTCTGTGAAAACCATCCTTTCCAACTCATAATCCACACCCCTTAGCACCAAAGTCACTTAAGGAAAATAACTGACAGATGTCTGATCACCTGAGACTAAGCAGTCTTACACCAAATCTCTTTATGTTGTTGTAATTTCTGCAGAATGTCACATATACGCGTGTTAATACCAGGCACAGAGATGTGGAATACAGAGTCACAACATCAGTTGACATCTTATTTTGAGTGTACATTTTACTTCACCCATATGCAACTAGCACATAGCAAAATTCAAGAAAAAACTTTGATTAGATGCGCAGTCTTGCTGGCACCAGATCAGAGATGATGAATCACAGGGATTTTCTTTTTCGCGTATTTGTTGGACGAATTTGGAGACATAAACAAAGATGTAGTCTGTGTTTGATTCTACAAAAGTAAGACCATGCTTGTTTTAGATAAAGCGTCAGCCTGTGGACCTTTTTTTCAAAGGATGAAAATGTTTGTTCTTTTGGGGAGAGAGCTACTGTCATTGTAGGATGTAGTAAGAGTGTGGTAAACAACAGTAATAGTTTTACATTTGATATAGATCTAGGCATATGTGTACTGTGGTGCTTGTGTCTTAAGCTAACGATTAAAAAAAGAAGAAACCATATGTTCATTTTACCAGAAACTGAAGAATATTTGTACAGCAAGAGTTGGGGTCAGACTTTTACAGCTGCATTAGCTTTCACTTGAATGTGGCCAAATGAGTCCAAATTTCCACTTGATCATAGTTTGAACATGAATCAAAACTTTTAATATTTGATTAATCATAATGCATTCATTTTTAAAGAAAAACAAACATTCTCTAGTTTTAACTTTTTTGGGTTTTCAATCATTTATCAGACTACACATACTATTAAAGACCTTCACCTAGTGCATGGCACCATTTTCTTGTATTTAATAGATCAAAGAAAGACAAAACTATTGACTGATAAACAACTGATAAAATAATAATAAAAATAACCATATTCTGTAGGCTTTTATATTATATTTAGTCTCTAATTCCTACAGAATAACATGTCCATGAATTTGTAATTATGTGATTGTAAGAGTACTGTCTGAGACCAGGCATTCACTGTGTCGCCGTGAGAAGCTGGAGACTATTAATGCATCTGGAAGACACATTTGGAAATATGCCAAAAGGCACCTGTAGTTTGACCCAGTAAAACACAAATGCATACGCGCAGAGGCTGCAGAACAGATTACAAATTACACGTTTTCTGTTCTCTACAAATGATATGTTAGTTGGAAGAAGGCATCCATACATGACACATTGTTTCAGGATTATACAGTGACTGTACAGGCTCTCAACAGGGAATGTAATCTCTCTATTAGATATAACGTGACAGTACAGGTAAACATTTGTAGGCCTATAGCCTATACTGCACAGGAAAAAGAAAAACATTACATAAAAATAACTTTTGTTGGTGTCACTGTGACACTAAACCTGCAAGGCCATCAAGCAGTGGTGGTCAGCTTAGAGGTTATGCAGACTAGGGCTGCCTAAATCAAACCTTACCAAGGCAACACTGCATGTTTTTTCATGTAAATTAGTATCTTAGGCACAACTTATGGCTGTTATTCCTATATCTCAGTCAGCTTAAAGCAAACAGGACCTGCTTTTCCAAACTCTGGGAGCGGACCACATCTTGAAAGAACTAATGAGACAGATGGAAATTCAAAACTGTACAAGTACAACAATTAACCAGGAAGCCTAGAAGAGGAAAAATGTATAATACTCTCCAGATTTCTCCCAGCATTGATCAAATGCAGCCTTTGTGGTCAGTGCAGGGATAACGTTTCTTTTCAAGCAATGGGGGCACACAAATGTCTTGCACCCTTCGAATATTAAAACATTCCGTGTGCCAGTAGCTCACAAAACCGTTGAACTGTTTGAACCATCTGCTTGCTTGTCTGCCCAACCTTTCTTCACTTTTCTCGCTCTCTTTTCATCCCATTTTTTCTTGCACTGCTCTTTTTCTATCAGCAAAAGTTTTCAAAACAGCACCTTCAGTCAATTATTGCTTCAATGTATTGGGACCAGTTAGTGAGGGTTGCAGCACGAGGGACAAAAAGGTCAGGTTTAATATGACGTATACTCGTTGCTCAGGTATTAAGAACTAAGACGCTTAAAAAGTTCTGTTGTGTTCATATAAATAAACCTTTAAAATATAAATTGCACTGACAACCTTCTCGGCAACAGTCACACAAATTACTGATATAATTACTATATTTTTATTACACAGTCCTAACAAAAACAATGTGTGATAAGTACTGCAGGGTGAAAAGTGATTGAAGCCGATGAGAAACATTCAAGAGTTTCTCTTCCTGCCAACCATAAACAATGATTCACTTTAAAAGCTTAGAGACCATCAGAACCTAGTTAGAGTCTTCTGCCAAAGACAGTCCTGCTTGAGGGACAGCGTTTTGGAATAATGTACTTTTCAGTAATGACAGACACATAAACAAACTATGTTTGCCTCTTTCTCCCTCTCCTCTTTCTCACACAAACAAACACACACACAAACACACACACAGGTTTTTGCACAAATGCACGTACGTAACAATGTGGCTGTGAACACACGCTGCCATATGGCGCAAACCGTATCCCACAGTATCCCACTCAATCCCTTAAAATGTAAAAAAGTGGATTTGCAATAAAATGAGACGAGGGGATGATTTCATTTAGAGTATCTTGTGACTAATATCTAAAAGAAGAAAAAGGAGGAAAAGAGGAAAAAGTCATTTGGAGACTCGGTCAGTGAGCATATCTCTTAAACAGCTGTGCAATCTGCGCCAAGAATAAGCACACACTGATAATATTTTCCCCGAGCTTTCACTCCTCTGGGTGCTTCCAGCTTTGACACCTGCTTATGCAATCTACTGCAGTAATGTAGCCATGTGCTCACAGCTCAATGCAATTTCAGAGAAAAAGCTCAAAACAACTAAGTAATTAAACTGGGGAAATGCTCCGAACTCGTGAAGCACTTATAGCAATAAAATTCACAAATCTGCTCGACTCTGTAGAAAACAAGCTGGACAAAATAGATAAAAAAGCTCTGCATCTGGTTTATCCATCTAAGTTCACATTCAAGCTCTAACCAGGTTAGATTTAAGTCAACACTTAAAAACCATTTCCAGGTTTCTGGTGACTGTGGTAAGTCTCTGTTGCAAATAATGAAAGCTAAAGCGTTTAGAAATACTTCAGACTGAATGACCACAACAAATGTCTTTCTTTGTCTGAAAAATGAAGTAATCACTGTCAACTGCATTAACCTGGAGAATTCTACCCTGAAGATGTGTTAGATGACTTTTAGACGGGTATGGTAGAGGTAAAGATAGAGGTCCCTGTGTGTTGTGAGCAGAGGTGGAATCAGGGGCGGTTAGCATAGCTGAGCTGTAGTAAGGAAGTAAGAGCCTGGCTCTCAGTCTCAACACCTCCACCACCTAAAGCTCACAAATGTTAAAATGAATGGATGCTGTGATTTACCACTTACTGTCATTTTATTGGTCATGTCAGAGCAGCCATTTACCATTTCTACCTTTGTTAAACTAAGTTAATCCCCATTTTCAGCTAAACATTTAGCACAAATTAATGAAAGATCTGATCTTACTCCTAGGAATAAACCAGAAAAAAACATTTTCATCGCAATATAAGGTTGACAATGACTTGAACATTTTATGTTTGAGCCTTGCTCTACTAAGCTTTATTTTCTTTACAAACAAAACCTAAGGTTATTGACAAATGTCAGTAACAGATGTTGTACAAGAAGAGATGTTTAAATTTTTTACAATATGATCATCAGAATAATTCAGCCAACAGTATCCTAAAACCATCCACAGCCTCATAATTAAGCCTAATGTTGTTTACCTACAGCAGATGTAGAATGACTGCTAGTGCAAATGGAATAAAAAAAAGCCTAAATCAAACACATGGCTTCCATCTTCTAGGTAATTCTCCTTTTTATGTATTGGAATATTCAATAATTAGGTAAGTAAGATTTTTTTGTCATTAGCAGCTCTACCAGGAGCCAGTTTGCAATCATGATAGGTTATTAAATGTGATGATGAAATAATCCTCGCTTAAGCTATGGCTGCATTTTAACAAGGCCACCGCAGCATTGCTATTATGTAATCCATTTATTAAAAACACCATGTAACATGCTAAGAGTTTTAATTCTTGGAACAAAAATCATTTCCTCTTCTCCAAGTTTGAGAACAAAACAAATTAGTCTGTAATTGAATACCACTTAGTCTAATATGTGTTTAAGCAAAGAACAAAAGCCAAATTGCAGCATTAAAAATACAAAAGGCTTAGTAAAAGGGCTACGTTCATCCACTCATTTCCAATAATTCTGGCTGAACTGTTCACTTAAGGTAATGTTATTAAAGAGGACTATAGTATGCTCATAGTTTACCCAAAGTATGTGTGAAATGTATGAATATATTGCTGTAAATCATATTGAATGTTCTATCATGACCTCTGTGTGGCCACGCGTTAACCTCCCTATCGAGCTGTCATTCACTTGCCAAACATCTATCACAGAAGAAGAGCGAATGGCAATTTCAAGTGGCTCCAAGTCATCACTGACCCAGCAGCATCCAGAACTCTGCGCAGGTTGTTTTACTTAGCAAGCATTCCACATGCAGACATCAAAGTGTGCCCTATCTAGTGTTAAGCTTACCTTTTCCACGTAGCTCAAAGGTACCGGTGCCGAACTTGGTAGCGTGAACCTTTATCTCATTATCACAACCTCAGTTACAACAGGGTTGTGAGTTTTGAAACAAAAATTGCCATAAAAATAGTGGCAAAATACTTCCAATTAAAATAACTCTCTGTTCAACATGAACAACTGTAGTCTATTAGGCCCCAGTCTTTCTTTTATTAAGACAACTATTCAAGTTAATCCAACCAGCGTTGAGAGAAAACGCATTTAAACATTGCACTATGAAAGTGGCCTTTCCACAGACCTTGCCCATGGCACTTGCCAAGTACACAAAGCTAATATTGTTGTTTTGGCCAATAAAACTCACCATTTACTGTATGCTCAAGTTAATGAAAGACAAATAAAATGTCTGGCCTTAAAGCAACTAGACTTAAAATATTACCCACTAAAACTGTCCCTTTTCACAATGGTCAATGGCATTCATTGAAAGTAACATACACAATGTGCTTTCAATTACAGCCCTACTTCACCAGAATGGTGAGTAAAATGCCTAATCTCTCTTTAAACATAACCATTCCAATCTAGTGGTGAATGTCTGCATTATATTTGTGAATGGCACTAATGTATAAAGGATGATTAAGCAGATTTTAGTGTCAGAAGTGATGTGGGTCTGACAAAAATTTGCAAAAAGCCACTGAGCCCAATGATGATAATTATCCTGTATTTTATTACACCAAAATTAGAAGTCTTCTAGAGCGATGCAATGAAGCATACAAATAAACATATTTCAAAATGTCTTTTTTTACAGTATATGTATTAAACTACCTGCAAACCATACTGTAACTTACCTCAAATACTTCCTCATCCAGGATTCTGGTGCCAAACACAGTAATGCCCTCTGTGTTGATGATGGCCTGGTCACTTCTGCCGAGCGGCCGGGTCACTTTCTTCTTACAGTCCACAATGATGGTGACACTCTTCTTCTCCACACTGATAGCTACACGATGCCATCTATGCAGCACAAGAACAATACACACAAAAACCTCTTATACCTTCTGTGCTTTTCAGACTACAGTACAGTTAGTCGGGTTCTATAAAATCTCTTTAACAGCTCCACATTTGACTGATTAACAAAACAAGTTTGCATGTTAAAAACCTCAGAGCAAAACCTTAGAAGTGACATTGTTATTTTTACATTACAGGAAGTTCAGAGACATTTCCGTATGCGTAGATTTGCAGAATATTTCAGCTGTGTAATGATTTACACATTTGCTAAAACTGTGCAGGCCACAGATTTAGCTAAACTGTAATTGTAAGTAGTGATATAGTAGTATTTATCTTTATATTTATATATATGCTTTATTTCTAATGTAATTTATTAGAACGTACAGAATCATTCCCAGGCTGTTATCATTTGTCCAAATGATTGATGTCAACATTTAGCAATTGTTAGCATCACTGGGCAGCTATGTCATTAATGAGGTTACTGCCCATTAGTCCATATCAGTAAACCACTGGTATAAATAATCTGAAAAAAGAAAAGACTGTCATCAATTTGCTGACAGCAATTTATTTGCCATTCCTGTCTGACTTGTTCCATATGGTGTTAATGACTGAAAAAAACATTTGATGATAATAAATCCTCAGAGCTGTGTGTCAGTTTTCCATGCTAAAAGAATGTTATGAGTGCTTGAGAAAATACGTTAAGCAGTATTGGTTTTGTTTATCGTAAAATAAAACCTATAAATCATGATAAAGCGTGCAAGATGAGCCTCACAGTAAACTTGAATTTAAAATTCATCACTGAAAATCCTGGAGTTAATCTGATTACACAATAGGAAACAGGAAAATCTACCACCCACATCTGACCTCCGGTGTGATCAAGTGCTCTGGAGACCCAGCCGGTACTTACTTGCCGTCAGCAAGGTTGATGGAGCGAAACAAAGGGTATCCCTCTGGGGCAGGTTTGCCATGCTGGTCCTCATACAGGAAGACAGGGGCGCGGCCCACCTCCACTCCAAGCTGCTGGATGCCTTGTTGATTGTACACGGAGAGCAGGAAGGACTGAAGTCCAGCCTTAGGCTTAATGGTAAAGAGGATGGAGAAATCTTCTGGGAAAACTCCTCCTGAAGGTGCAACAAGCAGCAGACATGTAGATTTGTATGTTCATAGAAAAACATCAGATACGTACTTTAAAAACGTGGATAAAATAATCTTTTTCAGAGGTTTTACAGCATTGTTCTACTTCAGACTCATACAATTACACAATAACCAGTAAGCCCAGTGTTTCTAATTAAACTTGTGGTGATGTTGTGTCAGGAGTGTTTTCTTCAGTTCTTAACGCTAATTTATTTTATTGCCTACCTTCATCCTTTAAACTCAATTAATGGATTGACATTCAGGAAGAGATTTTTTCAAGAGTAAGATAAAAAAAAAATCAATACCATTGATTGATAAATGATGATACCACCAGTGGCCGGGTAGATTAATTCTGCAAACAGTCCTATTGAACCACAAGCTGTAGTTTTTACACTTGGACTTGGACACTAGTACAGCTAGTTAGTAGTTAGAGAAACTGCAGAAGGTTTTGTTCCAGTCCTTTAGCTAATCGGCTAAATATGGTAGCAATATATTTAACGTAGAGACGTCAACCTACTCAAAAATGGCAATTGTGTGGTAATGACTACATATATATACGAATAATGGCAAGTTTATTAGCACTCTAATTGTGTAACTGTCTCTTCTCATATTAAATCCAAACGTCTAGACTACTGGACATTGTCTTTTTTAAGAAAGCTGAGAGAGACCTTGGCACATTCTGAAAGTAGTCAGCAGTGGTGATGTGGCCACATCACTTTTACAAGAGCTGTGAATGCAACAACCCCAGTAAATTTCATATCATAGTTCACTGAAATTTTTATTAATCCTTTTTAAATAAAAGTCCATCTCTAGCTTATGCAAACTCTTAAAATTTCAACATTATTTAGTTTCTTTTATTTCTGTGAAATCCAGTCACATTCAAAAAAGTTTAACACATACTAAAATGACTAGGACAAAGAATTTAGTTAACTAAAGTCAGGTGATTCATTTCTATACACGTTTTTGCCAAGAAAAGTTTGAGTGTGCAAGTTACACAATGTAGACACTCGCATAGTTTTTCCTCTGAGTCTCTAAGTGGGTTAATTCCCAATAGAATGGCTTTATTCTTCCTAAATAGCAAAGCATCATGTGTTGAATGCACATCAAACAATGTGCATTCAACATAAAAATGCTGCCATGCGACGTCATACTCGAGGCTGCCAGCAATCAAAACTGCGGAAAGACACTTGACACTGACAAGACAACAAAGGAATATTGGTGTCACTGATTTTCTGAAATAAATTGTGGGTTTCCCCAAAATATCAATAACAAATTCAGCAAAACTCTGGGACTGCTCTCCTTACTTTAGTCATATGTTTATATGACATTTTCTACACAGTGTGCTGAGTGACACTCGTCCCCTGTGGGTCTCTACATGACTTCATATGAAAGTGCTAAACGTCAGCGCTGCATTTTTCATTTGTACAGAACAATTTCTTTAAAGTTTATTGAAGGTGTTTTTTTTTTTGTTTTGTTGTTGAGTGGTTTATGAGAGTAAAACAAAAGTATCAGTTATACTTTCAGTCGAGCAATTGAGTATCCATGCAAGTGGCTTTTTGGTTGCTGGCAGGTCATTCCACCACTTTGATCTAGACCAGGGGTGGGCAAGTTCGGTCCTAGGGAGCTGCAGCCCTGCTTGTTTTCCAACCCCCCAGCTGTCAACCAAGAGCAGGAACTGTTGAGTACCTGGATCAGGTGTGTTCAGCCAGTCAGAAGCTGTAAGGGCAGGGATGGTTGGAAAACAAGCAGGGCTGCGGCTCCCTAGGACCGAACTTGCCTACCCCTGATCTAGACGGAGATCTCCCCACAGCTCCTGACATTCATCCTCAATTTAGGATGCATTGTAATAACTTTTGGCTTTTTATGTAGCTTCACAACTATTATCTAGAGTTGTCTACAGGACTGTTTGACTTAAATCAAGTAAATGTCTTGAATTTGTGTTTTTATCTCATTTGGGCTTATGTTACAATAACATGTCCGTTAAAGCCACGGTATACTTTGACACTTATTTCAAGCATAGAATTTTCAAAACAAAAAGTCCTTTTTTTTGAGACGAGAATATTTGAACTTGTCACATGTCGGTGATAATCACGGTGCCTCAAATGTCTACGGCCATGCTACAACCGGCATCTAGTATTAGGAAAATCCATATTTAAGATTTAAGATGACTAAAGAAGATATTGTTGAAATTAAAGTTTTAGATATTTCGGTTTTGTGTTGATAATCTGTGGGATGTGTGGAGTGAAGTTACCTGGGAAAAGCTGTTTGGTTGGAGCGCTGATCTGCGCTTGTTTTCCTACTCTGTAAGCAACATCGGGTTTGGATCCTCTCCGAACTGTGCAAAAGCCTGTTGTTTTCTTTACTCCTTCAGGAGAGCTCTGGAAGTCAAGCACCTTCAGTACATCCACTGGTTCAGCTGTGGAGGGAAAATTGATTAAATTACCCAACGGTATTTTTGGGCAGCAAAGTTACAGTGCATTTGCCAAACAATAAGCTATTTGGGGAATGCATTTGTCCAAAGTTCCTTTGCTGAATTGTCTTTTTCCAACATGCAGAATGTTTTTGGGTCGTGCACTCAAAAAACCTTTTTTCCATACAAAAAGATGTTTTGATTTAATTTTTTATACTTATTAAGGTTAATGCAAAGATAGACATTGTAAAAAAATAGACATCCACAATTAATCAGCTTGTAAATAAGATGCTCTATCAAATATATCACATATTGTGAATGACATTATGAATGACAATGAATGTATATTCAGATATGAAATACATTTAAATACAATATATATTAAATATAATAAGAATGTGCAGTCATAAGTCATATACATTCATATATAATTGTCATTTAGAAGAAAATACGTTTTACTATAATGTACCACACAAGTACACTGTAGGCACATTTCAATAGTTAACAGAAAATCTAATGTGTCCTGGCATCTTGATGATAGGTCAACATTTACACCCATTAGACCCCTTGCCTGTTCAGGGATTGTTGGCCAAATCTGTCAGTAGTTCATTTATGAGCTACCTTGGCAGAGGAGCTGTAAAAACGTTAGGACCCAATCAACAGACATAATTGGCTCCCCCCTCACCTCCACAGTTTCCCCAACAGCCAAAAGCCCCAGCATCTATGGGATGATAAAACTCACTGCTGCTGATCAACGGGTCTTTGGACTAAGGGGAACACAGAGGGGGGCAGCTTTACAAGCTTCTTAACACTACTAAAACCCGTTCTATCAATGGGCAAGGAACTGAGTGGTGAAACCACCACGCTGTGCAGTTATAAACACTGTTCTGATTATTTCTTCTCCTGCTATTTTCTAGATTTGCCTTTATTCCTGAGACTTATAGTCTTTACTCTCAGCATCTTTCTCCATCTCCTTTTTGCAACTGTTTACGAATCGCATCATCAGTTGCAGTGTGATTATGGAAAATCCATGAGGCTTAACGGGGTACGTTTTAAGTCTGGTGTATAAACAAGAGCACTAGTTTACGGCTTAACAGCATTCACGATTTACTGCATGTCTGCCTAAAGCTACACTTGCAGTAATATTCAGTAAGAGCAGGCCCTTTATCCAAGGACAGTACGGGCGCTGTAAAAGATATAGAAAACGTACAGGCAGAACTCCTTGTGACTAAAGCATTTCCTTCTGATTTTATGCCGTGGGACTGCACCAGGGTAACTTACATCGTGTCTATGATATTATTATGATATTATAAAACGTACACATGTAACAGTGATGTTGGTCTCTGTAAAAACAGTGACATTATAGGCAACTAATACCAGATTTTTTTAGGCAAACAGCAATTATTTACTACAGTACAGCACAGCACTACATTTTGTTAGTGAGCTGTTGTCAGCCAGTACACTGGCCGTCTTATTTATTACTCTGTAGTGTTTAAGGCAGTGATTATTATTATAGTTAATAATATGCTGGCATCTATTCATGGCAAATTAACAAAACCAACTTTTATGGATTTTAAGGACTGTACAGTAAAACATGCCAACTTGCAATTTAATGACATTTAATTTACCCCACATAGAACATCACCTGGACACATCAATACAGCAGTATGTATTGGATTGATTAAAAAAAAGGGTTATTAGCTGGACAGAATCTATTCTACCAACTAAGAAGTAAATATTAAAAGCTATAAAAGAAATACAACAACTTAAAAGTTAAATATCTACTCCAAACCAAATTGAGTACTAACCTAACTACTTGTCATAAAAGCCACAGCAAACAAAAATACAGCAAAGTCGTGCCCAGACATCCAATTACTCATTGGTCTTTTCAGTGAGTCAAGATACAGGATGTATCCTCTACAAAAGACCCAACAATGATAAACAATGTCTAAAAGGTCAACTAAAATCCCACTGGCACTAAAAACCCTTTAAGGAATGGGAGATAACAGGCTTATTGTAAAACTGGGCTTCCTTGAAAGAAAAATTCAGATTCATGTGTTTGATACTGACCAAAACACTGTGGGACCAGGAAGGAGTTTGTGTTTAAGTACACACTGTGGGAAATCTCATCACCAGCCTTGTTACACCCCATTAAACTGCATGAACCAGGAAGCAAGTTTGGTTGTTAGACATAGACTAATCAAAATCACATACGCTGGTGGGGAGAATAGTATTTAATAGAAGATAATGTTAAGCAGTAGTGTTCTAACCCTTTTCCCCACCAATGGAAGAACCATATGTTCTCACTTTCCATGTAAAATACAGACCCTGAACCGCGTTAGTCTACACTTCGACTAAACATTTCCGCAGCGCCTCTTCTTTAAACACAAAATGAATCTACAGAAAAAGGTAAAGGAATTTTATTTGAAAACTGTATGCCTATGTTCAATTTTCCGCTTTTTTAAGTCATGTGGTATGTGAAGCCAGGAAATGCTGATTGTGCGGTTCCTGTTCACTTTTAGTGACTAGGTGGGGGTCTAAGGGTTTGGACTTCAAGTCCACATGCTGAACCCATTATGGTGCTGGCACCACTCCCTATAGCCCCCCCTAACTAAAACATACATGAGACTAAACTGAGAAGGCCCCATCCTTGTAGCTACTTCTCCTGTGACTAGAAAAATAACATATTGAGTGATGAATCAAACTGTCCTGATTTATGCACATGTTCAGGGATTGTGTCTTGAGTTTTGGCTCATTTGAACTTGTGCAAATCTGCTTTTCAAGTGATGGAACAGACTGGAGTCGTTATAAGCGATATTGGTCCAAACTGTATGATGCCACAGTTCATGAATTTCAATTATTTATAGTATAAGAATCAAGCAAGCAGCACTGCTGGAGAATCAAGCCAGAATCCTCAAGACCATCAACTGACTATTGACTTGAATGCAGATAGAACAAAATACAAATGTGAGGAACCAAACGCCAAGTTTAAAACCGCACACCAAATGCCTCATAAAAAAGAAAATAGTCTGTGGCTCTTCTGAATATTGTCCCAAGTACAGAGCTACTGATTCCTGAAAAAAAGAAAAAGTTTGGACTAAAGGTCTCTTTGTGAGCTTCAGAATGCCTTTCTGCATTACTGCATACCTCAAGGCCTCATATATTCCAGATGTGCTGGATTGCCCAAGAACCCCACCCCCTCCCCTCCCACACACGCACACAGCCGGCCACCCGCACCCCCGACTCTTCAGTCCCTTTCCTTCCACAACCATCATTTCACAGAAGCTTTGATAAACAGGCTATATCCCAAAACCATTAAAGACCCCAAATGACTAGGCATAGCCCTTTAAAAGCTTTTCAGTCTCTCAGGGGTTTGAGACAGCGAGCTATACTCTCAACATATCCTGCAACACACTCCCATCCTTCTACTCTTAAAAAGAAATGAGCCATATTCTAATGATAAGGAGGAAAAACCACAAAAGAGGGAAGACGGTTCTCTCATGCTAAAGGTACCGAGGCAGTTTCAGACTCTCCACAGTCTTGTCTGAGGGGCATTTAGTCAGTCTCTCTGTTTTTAATGACACATCTTCCAAACTGCTGTCGGGGACTTGTGATATACTACCTGCCATGTTAAAACGCTGCTAACATGACAAAGAGGAGTGATTTCCCCTGAAGCAGTGACGTGCAGCGAGACACGTCTACTAACATCATAAAAACAATTGTACCAGCAGACACTAGCAAATTTTGAGCACCCCCCCAGTCATACCTAATCAGATCTATACTATGTGATGTTTAAGTTTAGACTTGTGATTAACTTTTGACTCTGCAGCATTTGGACTTCATGTGTGTCTGTGGCTCTGTGGTTCTTCAGCAGCATCTTGGGATGTCTTGTCAGTCTTTTTTGTATCACTGCCATCTGCTGAGAACTGGCAGCATAGGCAGCAATTAAAGTACATTGGAAACCCTGTAAATGTTTGCTAGCACATCATGCAATTATGGTTACTTCAAATATCAGTCAAAGTGAAGAAAGATGGGAAATGGGCAAGCCATGCCACTCTGCTCTGCTATTTGCTTTCATGATTTTTTTTTTTTCATTTTTGGGGACCTATCTGCAATTTGCTCTCTGCTGAATATTTTTCTTATGTATGGTCAGATTTAGTCACATTAAACAATGAATAACAGTAGATCAAAGGGGCCCTGTCCAAACACAGGAAATGTCTGGACAGGAGACGGCTACCAGATATTAGCTTCTGCATAAATCAATATGAACCTATTTGAATCCATAAAAATTGTATTACTTTATTCTTGTCAATTTTATAACTCTGATACGAGAAAGGCATATATTCAAAAGCTCACAAAACAAACAAATACAACAAATATCCATTTACCACATTTAACCCGGCTAAAGCCACAGTACAGTATGGATGTCACAATGACTTCATGCACAAATATAAGAGAAAAAGTTAACCTGACCCACATATGCACTTTTAAAGCAGAGAAAATACTCCAGATTTTCTTCCTTTTTTCCATCAACGCCCCTTCTTGGAATTAGTGAGAGCCTGGATAATGTGGAAAGATGGTAATCCTTCAGGCCAATTGAATTTCACTCGCAGAATTCCACTCCTGCATGTATGTATATATATAAATAAATCTGTGTGTGTGTGTGTGTGTGTGTGTGTTTCTTCAGTTACACAGTGCTACTGTAAATTCGGTTGTGATACCAGTAAAGCCAGAGCTCTTCAAACACACAAAAAACTAATAATTAATTGTGCGTCATGCCAATTTCATTTCACTATTAGTGTCTTACTCAACACATGTTTTGGAAAATCCTAAAGTATCCTCTGCGAGCTGCTAATCCTATCACCAAACTTCGTGCGTAAAAGTTATGCGTAAAACCTTCACGGTTTCCAGTAGTATTGCCAAGTGACATTACCAAGTGGATTTTTTTCCGCGATCATCTTAGAGCGGGAGTTTTATCAGTACTTTGATGACCAATGAGTGCCTCGCATCACTATTGCACGCTTCTTAAGCTTACGTATCTGTGTCAACTAAACACCACCGTCAGCCCTTTCCATTCTGACCACACCAGGTAGGCAAACGTTTGCCCAATTAAATAATCAAAGAGACAACAGCATCTTCTTCGGTTTGTCAAAAAAACTACTTCTATAACAATCAACGAAGTGTGAATTTGATGACATAAAACCTATAGTTTATGGTTTAGTTTAAATTACTCCAAAAACAGACAAACTAAAAAAGATAGATAGATAGATAGATATATAGATAGATAGATAGATAGATAGATAGATAGATAGATAGATACAGTATAAGTAAATAATAAACTCTGAAAGAAGACAACCTTTAAACTTAATTGCATCGTATCTAAAAGACGTCTGTAGTTTCTACTGGATAACAACTCATTTGCAACTTGAAATGTTAAACACTAAGGTAAAGTACATTTGATTGCCATACAACAGTATAAAGGTTGACAGTGAGTCGGTGGCTCCCACTGACGTTCACTGCCACCTATGGGCTGACTGCCAGCCTGCAGTGCGCTCTCAAGGTGTCCAACATGCCCCGTAGATGGCACAGTGATTGAGGTGTGTAGAACCGTGCAGCTTCTTACCTGCTCTGACACTGGCAGCTTGAAGAATTAGCATTAACGTGACTAGTGCAAGTAGCGTTGAATCCCATAGCCACCTTTTCGTTTTCCACCTGGTGTTCCACCTTTGCATCTCCATGCTGAGCGCCCGCAGCTGTGCGAAAAACGGGCGACTTTTAATCAAATTCGGTCCCTTCCACAATCCACAAAAAGAAAAGTGCTTACACTACAGCGCCATGTGTGTAAAATATAAAGACGCCTCTCACAGCCAGACTGGGCCCTTCAGATGTGCTCCCCCTTAAGCCCAGCTCTCAGACTGATGGTGAAGGGCTTTGGAGAAAAAAGCACAAACCGCTCTGTTCCCTGAGAGTTGCGCACCCGTCAGGAGGCTGGACAAACGCCGCTACGCTGAACCTGAACCGACTGCGAGATACTGACACTGGAAAATCCTCCGTTCGTCAAATCAGCAGTCGGGGATATTGTCTTGGGCCCCGCCCCCTGTGCGTTAAAAGCTCTCAACAGCATCAAGCAGAGCATCACTGCATCTCAGAGCAGCTTAATTACAGGACACAGTGCAGTATCCCAGGCAGATACTAGAAAGCCCAAGAATGTAAAAAGGGAGCCTGAATAGCTACTACATGGGCCAATGGCTAATTTGAAAGCCTCTGTGGCCTAAATGAAATGTTTTCCAGACTCTAGGTTTTCTCAAGGAGCTCTTGGATTTTGTTTGGACAGCAGGACTGCCGAGGTTTGAAAATAATTGATGGTTAAAGATCACTGGAACAAAGAATAAGAGCACAGGTGGAAACTATAGAGTCCTCCCCATGATGCGGGGTGGGCTCCTTTTTGTACAGATGAAAGAGAAATTTAACAGTGCGATGGCAGCCGGTGTAACACAGAACAAAACCACATTTGGAAAAGGTGTATATGTCAGTGTTTGTGTGTTTTATCACAAGGCAAAGTGAGAAGCATACCGGCTTTGCTGGAATTTTGTGGGCTGAGGTAAAGATTTAGCACGTTACTCTGCATGTGCAGTAAATGAAATAACAGTTTGGATCAGATAAATAGCTATGCGCCTGGACTTTCTTAAAGTAGGGCCAAATGCAGTTTCTGTGTGATAGTGCAGCTTTGATTAGTTGCTCGACATTCTAGGCTGTGCAGAATTAGCGGTTTACTTGCTGAGCATTTGTTTATGGAAACGTGTTGACACCCAAATTATAAAACCACAATTTTCACTGAGCAGTTCTTGCTCTAAGGTGCTTTGGTGGCAGCTGCTGATGTCAGGGAAACTTGTTCATCATTTATTTTCCAAATCATTATTTGACCACCTAACGAGAAATGTGAGCTATGAGTAATTTTGAGTTATAACACTGACAAATCTCTGTGAACCCAAGTTCACAGTCATGCAGGGACTCTGTGAGGCTCTAATTCGGTACAGTGGTGCTTTGAACTAAATACTTACTTGTCTTTGTCATAATGGTATAATATTAACGGAAGGTCAATATCCTGGAGGCTAAGCGGTCACATCTAGTCAATAATCTGTGGAAGATACATGAAATATCACATGGGAATTATTATTCAGTCAATCCTGAGCTGCTACAGTCTGGACTAGAGTGAAAGTACAACTGCCATGCTACAGGAAAGTGATCAAGACAAGTATGAAATCAAAAAGATGAGCAGAAAGGCCCACTCCTTTTACAGTGGTGACTTTAAACCTTTAGAGTTTACTTTACTTTGCTTGGCAGACGCTTTTATCCAAAGCGACTTACAGGGAGCTAGTGCTGTGTGTCTGGCTCAGGGACACACCTGGTGTGGGATGGACTAGGAGTTAGACGGGGATTCGAACTTCCGACCTTCTGCATTGAGCTACCAGGCCGATTTCATCTACGACACGATTTATGACCTTTTCCCTTACTCAGTAGAAGGTGAACTTTCTTGAAAGCAGCCGGGGTGGTACAGTATATTGGCTCTCTTACAGCTGGTTGGGATTTTTGGCCATTTTATTTCATGTTGTTTGGCCGAAAATGTCATAACCTCTTGTTCATGTCGCTTCCTGGGACTACAGCCCAGGATGTTTGGTTTCATTTGACATTTGCGCTGGCAGAAAGGAAATCTCCACCAAAACTGAAGTCTTCTGCTTTTTTCTTTAGAAAAGAACTCGGACAGCCGACGAAATGTGATGGCAGATTTCCAACAGCCCCTTATGGAGTCTAGTTTCTGGGACAGTCTACAATTTTCAGAAAGGCTTCGCTTCAGACCCGTCTCATGGTAGTTGGAAGCATATTATTACAACTGATGCAGTGACTGCAAATGTGTACCAGGATGACATTGTATAATTATTCTATAATAAGTCTCAACTCCTTGCACGGTTCAGCCTAGAGCAGCTATAAAAACAAAAATGTCTTGAAAATGTTGCCCAGTGGCTTTGTTTTTCTTGTGGAGTCAGCCTTTAATCTGTGAAGGGCTTTCAAGTTTCTGACTTTCTGCTGCTTTCCAAAAACAGTAGACTGACACACTTCTCTGCAGATTCGGAGTTTCACGAGTTCAGGACTTTTGCATCTGCTGTGATTTGTGATACGTATGAGACACTAGAATGTCCAGGAAATGTCCTCAAACTAAAGGTAACAGTAAAACACCGAAGGCCACTGTGGAATTTCTTCTTTTCATTCGCTTCCTCCACACAGCAGGTAACAACATTAGAGCAGGTAAAATGTGAGTGGGCGATCAAAGTTACATCTGGTAGGCTTTGAACCGAGGTGTTCTGTTTGAATGATAATTCCATACATGGATATGCCTCCTATAACAACAAATATTCCAACACAGCCATCCTCTGTTAGATCAAACCAAACCTCAAAAGCTCATTAGCACTATGAGTAATATAGTTTGAAGTCAGTGGGGGGCTTGTTGGGGGTAGTGGGGGATGCATACATGACACTGCACTCTACATGACCCTTTCGTGTTGGTATGTCAGTGTGCAGGTTGTACCTAGAGAGCCTCACCTCGTGGGATATTGTTAAGATGTTGCAGGGTGTGCTGTTACTTTCAAATGGTTTAGGACTTTTATTTTGTAAAAACAGATCAGGGAAGACAAGAAATAGCTGACACAGCAGTTAATGAAATAACTGGTGTGTACTCAACTTCTAATATTTGCACATAGAGTATGGACATTGATTAGCATTTCCTTTTGTAGCATCAATCTCGTGGTCCCTGGTCCTCAACTTCATCCCCTGGATGTCTGTGCTTGGCAACAGAAGATTTCTCATTTTTAAAATGTGTGTGTGACCAACAGACTGAGCCACACAAAGATCCAGGTAGCACAAACCTAAAAGCCTAAATAATAAGAATTGCAAGAACATACACATATGAAGTTACAGCATGATGTACAATGAGAACGAAGCTGCAGCAGAGTGGTAGGTCCGGCACAGCCACGAGGATGAAGACTGGTTGTTCTATTTTGATGTTACTTGTCAAATTTGGGTGATTAATGTCTTTCCTCTAAGCGGTAAGAAGAGTGTTATGGTGAGTTAAGTGAAGAGGTCTGTGATATTCTAAACATGCCCCAAGCATCTCATATTTCATGGGCTAAACTCTCCTTGACTTGACTCCAGCCGGCAGCAGTAAAAAAAATGATCACGGAGAGGGACTGGCTGACACTGACTGCAGAGAGCAAATTAGGATAGTCTAGGTAGTGTGCTACGTCTTATCCTGTTTTCATTATCTAAAAAAATGATACTAATAATGGGTCTTCAGCCCCGAAAAACAAATAAGACAGATGAATGGAAGAAGACCCGAGACGATAGATGTGAGAAGACAAAAGAAATCACAGTTAAGCTGAAGCAAAGAACTTGGCAGATGAAGACACATGGCTTGTTCCCTGACTATGACTGAACTCATGAACCTTATTGGATTTAGAGCACTATGGGAGTTGCTGTTTTCACAAGCCACGAATGTTTCTCATTAGTGTTGTTTGTTGTGGTCGAGCATAAATCTCTGTGTCATCTTTGATGCTCTACATGAAAAAAAATCTTATTTGGAGAATTCAGTTTCACTCTGACATTTGTACAATAGCAATTGTTTTGATTGGGAACATTCTCGTGTGCGAAAATGAGGATCAAACTCAAGGAGCGATGGGATCTTGGAATTAGACGAAATCTGTCAACAGTAAATCAAAAAAAAATTGTTAAATCATCAAGTGTGAATGACACCTTTTCCACATTGATCCGTTTTATTTCTGCATTTATTATGAATAAAAACAGACATAAGCAGGGCTTGACATTACATTTTTGACTCACCAGGCTTTGTGATTAAAGCTTTTCTAAAATTATTAGCCACAATTTTGCTGTTGGGAAATTATGCTTTGTATGATTAGTTGAAAGCTGAGTGCTAACATACGCATGAAGTACAGTTGTAACCCTCTTAGACGTGAATGACTACTGTGCATACCCAAATCAAGTCTATATAAAATGTTTAGGACTATAAATATTCAGCTCTGATGAGGTGGTGTGTTATTTTACTAGAAAACACGCAGTATGCTAAGACAAAGACAAAAAAAAGAAGTATTCTTATCGCATACAATCAATGGGATGCCGAGGATAAAAACGTAAAGAAGTGAAAAGACATCGATGTGGGAGCGATGCCTCAGTGGGAATTACCCCTGGTATTATGCGCTCTCATCAACCTCTCTCTCAGGTTTCTTTCATCAGAGGCGTCGCTTCTGAGCCCCGGCCTCAGCCGACAGTATTGAATGCCAAAGAGGTCATGATTTGCTTATTTTAATGTAGTGCAATTTGGCCACATGGCATTTCTAAACACCAATGTAAACGTCACTCTGTGTTTATGAACACTTCTCCATGTGCCGCTACATGCCTGCCATCTCAGAACTCTGGCATGGTGCGCGGCACGCGGCACGCCTCAGCCCAAACGGTTTCACGCGCGCTGCTCACAGCCACGTGGTCCAATCAACTGCTACAGTGCCTGACATCAATTTTTCTTTCACTGTGCGCATCCACTCGCGTTGTGACACATCCTGGCTGTGCACTGCACCAGCTTTTTGTTTCCCTTTTAAAAAACATTCCCAGTTCCCAGCAACCTCACAGTGCTGTAGCACCTAACACCTGGCAAACCATGTTGACCTAGATTTTTGCTCTCATGTGTTGGTGGAGAGCAACCAAAAGGAAAAAGGTTCAGCAGTCCAAACCAGAGTTAAGCAGAGAGTGAGTATTGCAATTCAATGGCCATAAAAATGACTCCAGTGGAATGATTGAGCTGTTCTGGTTGATTAGAATGCAACTTACATTTTAGCCAAGGATGACAGTTTGTCATGGCTGTGTGTCTCCCACGTTCTTCCCTGTCAGGAAGGAAAGAGGAAAGGTTCACTTTTCAGTTATCTAAACAATACTCACGTCTATATGCACACTGACTCACTGTTGAACTTACTCCTCTTCTACTTATGTGATCACTTTGTCCACAGTGCATAAAATGTGCTTGCTGATAGTGGATCTTTTGACAGCTATGTAGAAATTGAATTTACTTTACTCATTAACCGTTTATATCAGCATCATGCTGATATAAAGGCGTTTCTTTCACCATGATTCTCTGTGGAAAAATGCTTTTCGGGCCAGTGAGGCGTCACAAGATTGACATGGGAGTTGCTTTAGTAACACTGGCTACTAAAGCGAAATAGGGGGATTTATTTTGACACCTGCTGTGTTACATTAACTGGATCTAGCTTTTATGTCCTGTTGCTACATTTCATTATGTCTGTCATCAGCTGCAAATCAGTGGGACACCATAAAAACATGAATGTGCGTCAACCACATCCTCATGCGTACAGGACATAAAACATGGTCTCATAGCACAGTAATTGTCAAAGGGTCATTCAAGTACCTGGAAGGTCAGTCAAGCTTGGTGAGAATGTTTTAACTTTTTTTTCCACTTGGGTAAGAAAAGCCCAGACAGTAGGCTGGGCTAGAGTGGGATTTTATGGTGAAGCTAATCGCTAACTATCTGCTGACTAACTGTTTTATTGTGACAGGTATAATCCTTGACATTTTATTGAATGGGTTTCCATTCATAAAAGCAGCCAGCGAGAGACTCCTTTTCCAACCATAACCCTTTTTAAGAATGTTGTCTTAAAAGGATGGTGGTTAAAAATACATATGCGCTTATTTTTTGCAGTCCTTGAACGCATACTTCAAAGGTATGAGCTTAACAAAAGTTTACTGGGATTTTCACTGAGATCAGTCATGCTGAAAACCTTGTTGTGGGGGTTTCTTTTTTCATAAATGGATAGCTATGAGTGTTATTATATTAATTAAAAGGAAAACATGATGGAAATTAAATGAACCCAGAGTATGAACAGTAATAAATCAGCAGCATCTGCTAAACTCGATGCACAAAGGAACATTTATAAAGCAACTGGAGGATCTGACTCTGCTAATCAACACATTGTCCGAATGTAAACTTTGTAGGGGGGGAAAGGAAGATTGTGATTGATACTGTGCAACTCGAGAGAATGAGATCCTCAGTCATGATAATAAATAGATGGATGGCAACCGCAGCAGATGGACTGACAGTAGTAAACCCGTCTGCTGGCTCACCGCGCTGCAATAGCACCACTGATTGATTGCTATTCAATTTTGTGCAAATATAAATTTGAAATGTCCTGTTAGCTACTGGACAGATGGCCACAAGAAAAACATTTATGTTTACCACAGGATAAGTTCCAATTTGGTTGATATATTAACTTTTCATCACACTGTAACAACAGGTCGATGTTTTAATTTGTCCAACGTTTTGGTTTGTGACCAAATGCTTGCAAAACTACCGATATTCCTACTAGCCTAGTATTTGGTGAAGGGATGCTTGTGTAAACCAATTAAAATATAACTATATTTACTTGGCTTCCTAAATTGCACGCATGTGTATATTTACATGTGTTTATCTCATTAATCACATCTACATATGAGAACTGTCCCGCTTATTGAATTCCTATTATTTTTTATAATCCTGACTGAGAGCTCCAACTGTGTAATGTAGGGTGTCATATGCTGACAATGGCCAGTGAAGACTATTAAATATACAGTTAAAATAATGCGATCATAAACAATCAGTAAAAAAAATTGTTCCACTGGTAGATCTGTGGCCAGCAGATAACGTCACTATACCAGAAAGCAAAAAAAGTGGTAAAAATGGAAACTGCTTTCTAAGTTCCTTGATGAATGCTATTGAAGCCCGTGTGAGCTTCAAAAAAAAACAACTGTGGCTTGAGATATGGAAAACAGACGAGGCAAATTACAGAGTCTTGCACTCATATCACCCACAAGACTGAGAATATGAATGAGCCATTTTGTTCCAGCTACATAGGCCCCAGCTACATCTTCCATTGATGACACTGCAACAATGCATAGAGTGAAGTTTGGTGGATGAGTACCACTGGTAGATAGCGTATACCTAAGAGTTTCTTCACAGTCAGGGAGGTTTTATATATCCACTATCCTGATGAACAACATTATTTAAACTGACAGTTACAGTGGAAAAGGTAAAAGCAGTATTAGCTTTGCTCTTTTCCATGTTCATCGCCTCCCACAGTGAAGGGATTGAGTGACCTCCAGCAGGTTGGTTTTGGTCTACAGCAACCACTGGCTAGATGGCATGTTGTTTCCATGGTGCATGTAAGCTTCGGTGCCTATGGGTCCTTCCACGATTTTGTACAACCAGCCTATTAGAAAACAGTCTTAAAAACAGAAGTGGGGTGAACAAGAAGTGGCAAAAACATGTGGAAAACCATATGACCTTGACATAAGTTTAATATAATTGGTACTATTTACACAAATGTATTATTATTTGCTTGTTTATTACAAAATGTATATATACATTCTCACAGTCAATATTAATGTATGTATTGACTGTGACAAAGTGTGTGAGAACACTCCATTTGTCTCCAGTCATTTTGATCATTTAAAGTTATTTAAATTATTTTTTGGTACATGTTTAGTAACTGTTGTTTGTGTTGAGTGTTGATAATATTCATACATCATCAATACATCATGTTTCTGGAAAAGGTAAAACACAGAATTATTGTTTACATTTAATGTTTATTAAATTTGCTATACACTGCACAAGTTAAATGTTTATGGTTTTGAGTTTCTATTCAGTTAGGTTGGTCATACTTACCAAGTGTTTGGGAGACAAAGGGAGGAAACTTCTTCTTCTTTGGATTTAACAGCAACTTTGTAAAGAGGAAACTCTGAATGACTTCCTCTTTTATAGATTTGGTGACATCACCAGTGATGTCAGAGAGTGGACCATGTGTGAATTAGGTTCATTCTGCTTTTTAGTTTGAGTTTGGTAATTGGTGGAATTCTGAAATTAGCTTGCAATATGTACATTTAAACAAGTTTTAGTGTTGTAGTGAACATTCACTGATAAAAGTAATAATTAAGAAAATGTGTGTTTTAGGAGTCAAATTGTTTATTCCTCTAAAAGAAGTGGTTTCGCCTGGAAGGAGGTTGAGCCAAATTAAATAGACTATTTAAACGGTGCTTTTGGAGCAGTAAGGGGGAATAGACACCTTGAAGTGCAGCTGTGTGCACAATCTGGTATTTTCTGTTATGATGCATTGAGGTTTCCTCAGTCAAGCATATTTAACTTATTTTTTGTTTTTGCATATATGTGTTGTGGCACAGCCGAAATAAATGCGCATTATTTTTGCAACCTGTTTAAGACCTGATCTCTTTCAAACTGCATTAGTCAAAAAACATGGAGATTCTCCAGGCAAGTTCTGCGTCTTTTCCCTATGAATTTCTAACACAGTGATAAATGTTAATTCAAAGTTGGAAGGAAACATATCCAAAAGTTATTCTCAAGTTAAAAATATGTTTACCGTGTCTGTATGGTTAGACACGCCACACACACACACACACACACGCACACACACACACACACACACACACACACACACACACACACACACACACACACACCTGTTATTTCTGTAATTTAAGTATTCTTAAGTAAAACATTACAAGATTTAGATATAAATTAAAAAAGAACAAAAATATTTTATTTATTTATATTTTGTGTTGTTAATTATCAAATGTAGGAATGAAGAGAACAACACCATCACATTTCATTGCGTTTCATTGCATTTCAGTTTGGGAAAATCTGGGCAAATTGGATTCGAAACAATTGGCGACGTAATGGAACATGACTTGGAACCGTCACCTCTTGCGCTCGAGTCAGCGCTCGGAACAATGCTCCGAATCAGATGTTCCAGATAGGTTTCGGTACGTACCAGAACACCGTTTCCATTCTGCCATCACTAGCATTCCCTCTGAGAGCTGCATGACACATCCAAAGCTGATGTTCAAACTTGCGTGTGTGTTAAAAAGTAGGCCGTATCAGCAGCTGACTCCAACGACCAACTCCCCATTGTTTGTATAGCACCTGTTTCTATTGCCTAATGACGCGTCTTGATCTCCACCTCTTCCCCCGAAGAAACATACATCTCTCATTTTAGAAAAACCGCACGCCAACATCAGCACCTCAAGGAAATAGCTCTTTAACTGCTAAATGCTCCACTATGCAGGCTCGTTGCTGTTTGGTGCTGAGCGTGTAGAAGCAGCTAAAAAAAGTTGACGAGAGTGGCGAGAGTGAGCCAAGACAATGAGCTTAATGACCCTAAAATGGTTCCTGCAGATTCATCACCCCTTTTCACATAGAAATAGTTATGCAATCCGCTGTTTATATAAAGCAAACTGAGCTATAAAAAGATGTATATCTACAAACGGTCTCCACTGTCTTCTGCTTCAGAGAGGTTGGCACCACCCAGACGTTTCTGTTGGTCCAACATCTGTCTTTTGGACAGACTTATCTTGGCTGTAAGGAAAGGATGCTTCTAGGTGGACGTGCAGTAATAAAAAATACCATTATGAACATTTTTGAGTGACTTTGACGCGTTGTCTTTTCCACTGGATGTTCTTTGACTCAAACGGAGGAGGTACCTGGGCTTACATGTACAGTTGCTCTCAGATGTCTTGTGCAGTTAAGTGATGCTGTGGCAACAGCTTGATGGGTGCTGAAGGGCTCTGATAGAAGCACAGATGGTGTGTGTGTGTGTCGGGTAGTTGGGATGCTGTGCATTTGTGTATTTTTGGTTCTTGCACGTGCATGCTTGCTGCTCGTGCACCAGTGTACAGCCGATAGGGAGTGCAGCGTGTCTGGAATCATTTAAACAGAGTGAGAACACGTTCACGCATGTGGAATCATTCCTCCCAATAGAAGTGTCATTGTTTCCAAAGACAGCTCTACTTTCTCCGTGAATCAGGTAGAATTTTTTCCTATTTGTTTCCTTTTTTTCCTGTCAGTTACGTCGGTCCTTACAAAAACACACGGATAAAAACGAGGACAAAGTTAGGACACTTGACCTGAGAATTTGGATGGCCCAGTTTGGGGCGACTGAGGAAAATAAGTATTGTATGTAGTGGCACTGATTCATGACGTTCAAAAAAAAGAAAACCAAAATACCTCCAAGTCAATAGTCTCCTATAGGAGAAATGTAAAAAGGGGTCAGACTATATCTACGTTACATATATAATTGGGGGAAAAAATTAAGAATTTAACCCCAACAAAAGTTCGTTTGAAGGTCCAGAGTGTAAAATATGTGAACTATTTCCATTTGGAAAGAGATTTTGTGCAATCCTAACAGAAAGTAATATATGAACCAGTTGCACACATAGCGTACAGAGAGGGCGACACAGATTTCTAAACAGAATGACGGCACTGTAATTAATCCGCTAAGAAAAATGCAGGTCTTTTGAGAATTATTTAGAGAATAAGGCTGATGTTTTTGGCAGATTTTGTTTTCTATTTTACTGCAAATAAAAGTAAATCTTTAAAGACATGCAGTAAATGACTCAGTAATTTCATAACAGCTGGTCAACATCTGAACAAATGGTACATGAGTTGGGGCCATTTTCAGCCAAGAATTAATATTCTTGTGGTTCAATGAGTATTTGCCGCATGTTGAATGTGGAAATGATTCAAAATAAGCTGTGCAGATTTTTATGAAAATGAATGAGGATGACATCTAGTGCACCAGTGATGTTTATAGTTTCGTTTTTGTGCTAGAATAGACTTTTGACTTTACTTTGCTTTGCTTTACTTTGCTTGGCAGACGCTTTTATCCAAAGCGACTTACAAGTAGCTAGCGCTGGGTGTCTGGCTCAGGGACACACCTGGTAGTGGATAGATTAGGAGTCAGACGGAGTCGAACCTGCGACCTTCTACATACCAGTCTGACTCTTAACCCATTGAGCTACCAGGCCATACCAGGACTTCCATGACATTTGTTCATGACAAATAGTGAATTCCTTCTATATATATAGATATTTACAGTAAATATGAGCGCGTTGTTAAAAAATGAAGTCATAGAGCAAAATCGTAGGAGTAGAAATTGAAGCGCATACTTGAAATGTATTTTACCATCACACTAACAGTAAGTCAAAATGTGCTGATGTCATAGTCTCAATGTACTGCAGTGAGGCCAAAAAGGAGTGACATTTTCTCACAGGTTCTAATTTTGAACCTAAATGTACCAAAATACACCCAAATTTAAGCAAAGGATAAAATTATAGATGCAATTAGACAAATTCTGCCAGGAGCACTAGTACTGGGTACAATACAATATCAATATTACTATGAGGTGTTTGTTTTAGTCTGAATTTGATTAAAACTGCAAAAATGTTCTCGTGAAACTCAAAGCTGCCTTAATTCATTAAAGCTTGACGCACCACTTTGCCGTCCTGTGTGTGAGACCTTTAGCAAAGGGTTAATGAGTCATACCAGTCTTATGTATGGCTCTCCTTGCGGCGGCACAGGCGGCAAGCCACATAGTTGCCTGTGGTGAAGGCCACTGCACAGGCAGCACTGGAATAGAAGTTTATTACTGGCCACCAAGTCAAGCGCTGCTAACCAAATTGATACCTTGGAACAAATATAACGTTGAAAATCACATATGCGCGTAAACTGTGAAGCAGACGCACGCCCATGCACGAATACACTCACAAATGGAGATGCGAAACACACACACACACACACAGAGTCACACACATTTAAAGACTATACTTTTAAAGCTCCTGTTTAGGTGTAAGTGGGTGAGAACTGTGGGCACGTAGCTCAGTGAGGATTGAAGCTTAAAATAAGATTTGAGATTGGGAAGGTTTTTCAGACAAATGAGCGAAATGAGGGAAAATAAATGTTGTCTGTACACACAACAAAAGAGTTAGAGGTGATGTGTGAAAGAATCTCCCACTTTTATATTTACGAAATGACATCATTCGTCCTGGAGAAACTATTTTCAGTTTTTCAGGGAGAAAAAAAAAAAATCCAGGGTTTCATAGAAAGCTCCTGCTCCTTTGACAAATGTGACAAGTGCCCCCTCGGCCTGCGATCAGCTCAGCTGTAACTGAAGACACGATGTCACATCAGTGCCTTATAGCTGCAGCTATGTTCCAGAAACCGCAGTCATTCACATATCCTCATGGTTATGGTTTTGTCAGACAAGCTCCACATTTGTGCTACACACGCACTTAATAAAGGTCTGGCCTTCGGTTTGGCACCAGTCATTTGACAGATGCTTCATCACACTCAAGAACCACTTGTATGGCCACATTCAGCACCTCAGACGGGATGTTTCTAGATTATCATCAAAAATACATTTACGCACGAGTTCCACGTTAAGGCAGAGCTACTTTTAACACAGCTGGACGAGGCTACCACCGAGCAAACACTGAGCAAACTGAAATATATGTGGGGAAAGATTTCTACTCTCTAAGTTAAAGCATCAGTGCACTTGCTCCCAAGTCCAAGAGCCACTGGGCAGAGGAGTATGCTCGCCCTTTCCTTGTTTGTTGAGGGCAGCCTAATTTGGAAGAAGAGAGATTTCTAATTGTTGGTTGGTGTGCTGGGCAATTTGGCTCTTATTCAGCAAAGACCTTAGAGAGACCCCTAGTGTTAGGAACACGATGTTGCACCCAGAGTCCTGGACGAGGGCGTTTGTGATGTTCGACAGTCATCTGTGATGGTGGTGTTGGGATGAGACCCTCAGGGATGTGGCTGGATGAGGTGAATCTCATTCAGCTGCACACTCTCACAACTCTGGAAAGCCTAATTTGATTTGGCTCGAGTTGAACATTTCCAGAATGCCTCATGGAAGCCCTCCAAAATGAACTTCCTGGATAGACTTCTGGGCCTCTCTGTCGCACCCAAATGATGCACTGGCCAACTTTATGCTGGTGCTCCATATGTATGTGTGAAGGTGTTAGAGTATAAAGAAGGAGGGGTGTTTGGCATAAAAAACAAAAGGGTTTCCACCAGACACAAAGATTATAATACAAATACAAAGGTGACAATATGTTTGCTGGTGCTGGTCTGTGCAAATGACAAAAGCATGCAAACTTACAAACTTACAGGAAAATATTCCAGTTCAAAAAGGAACATTTCAGCTTTTAAATTATCTGAAAAGTAGATGTAGATGATGATTGAAGGTGCAGGCATTCATAGCAACACTCTTCAAAGCTCTCAGGAAAACTGGGTTAAATGTATTATAGTATGGAGTGCTTGGTTGTGCTTCATTACCCCACCCCCTTCTCCTCCCTCATTCTGTCTGTCTCTATGAGAAAGAGAGCATTGTTTGCTAATTAAGACATCCTGTGTTTGGAGCTCGTGGGACTGAAGAACTGAAGTATGAAAGATTAAATACAGGAGATGTCCCCTACATAGGATATCAGTTTGTATGCACACGTACCTAAACATCCTGCGGTGTTTTGTGCTGAGCAGGCGACATGTTGGTAAGCTGAATGCTGAGACATAGCCTCAAAGTAAGTAAAGTAATTAAGATAAGTCTGATTTAAAAAAAACGACAGACATTGCAAATTAGAGTAGGCAGTAATTTTATTTAATTCTGGTTGATTTTCCCCCTCTATGTCCATAAATACTGTAATTCAACAGTTCTAAATCTGTGTCCTGAAACTCATGCTTCTGTTGAATAGTAGTTAAGAGTAACTTTATCTGCTGTCTTCTCACACACACACGCGCGCGCGTGTGTGTGTGTGTGTGTGCGTGTGCCAGCGTCTCGCTCAGAGGTAGTTCTCGACTACTGTTATGGCAGCAAGTTCAGAGAAGCAGCCAGCTGAAGACAAGATCTTGGACAGTTCTGGCAAAAGAGCCGGACTGCACAGTTTACAACCGAGAACAGACGGCGGGAGCTCAACGTGTTTATTCAAAAGCTCATTAGTGTGAGATTAGACGGAGGTTTCCAGCCAACCTCCTCCAGCTCCGTGCCAACTATGAAACCTATGATTATTCCTCTATAAGTACACGCCTCAAACCTAGAGCGCTGCGTGTTTGCCTTTTAAAAAACCTGTTGCTATTTTTTCTCGAGGGAGAGGAAACGAGCATTTTAAAGACACGAAACCGTTGCTCTGATGCTGCCTCCTGTGCCACACGCAGACATCTGTCCCACACATTGCAGCCGAGCGAGGATGTTACTCATCTGGTGGGCGTTTCCAGGTGCTGCTTAGTTTCCCATTAAATGTCTATGCCTAGATTTCCATTCAGTAAACTTAACACTAAAGGAGTATTGGTGGCTAATGCTCATTTTGTTTGTGTATTGAATACTGATACTGGAGGACAGGTTTGGTCTGATGTGGCTGGAAAGGTTGAGGCAGCCTGGCTTTGATAAAAGTGAGGAAGATGTGTTGCCATTTAAGATGCTTGCCTGTTCTACCCCCTCAGCAAGCCTCCTCTCATCTTCCTCCCTTCTCACTCTGAAGGAGCAGAGCACTGCAAAACAAAGGAAACTCTCTGTATCTCAAAGCGGTGATATCATGGAAAAGGCTGACAGTCAGGTGTGGGAGGATTACTCCTGCTCGTTCTTTTTTTTTTTAAGAAGGCTGATTTAACTCGAGTTTGCAATCATATGGAATTCATTTTGCGCCTCCCCTCAAATGTTATATAAACAGTTGATAAAATCTATATCGTAGTTTCAGCATAACTCTGCGCCCAGCTATTGCATAGTTTAAGGAAGGCACTGAAAACAAGGCAAAGGTGGATTCAAGTCTTTCCCAAAGGCCACACAGCTGATATTGTGATATAATTGTAGTATAAAAGGCAACAAATGTCTCAGAGGAAACTACAAACATTTCAGGCAGCACAAGGGCGTGGGGTGGGGGGGATTCTCTTCATACTAAAACTGTTGCTCGGCTCACAGCTATGAAAGCAAAGCTCTCATTTCCCGCTGACTACTGTGAAAGAGGATCATAAAATTGACTCCATCTGTAATTTCATGGCGAACTTTCCAGTACCAACAGCCTGATGGCATTCCTTCAATTAAGTAGTGCCTAAATCAGCTTGAGGGCGTGTAGTGCGGCATTTATATGTCTGTTTCAAAGCCTTGATGAAGGAGGTCAGGTCAAATCTGACAGCGGTAAGACGGAGTGCAAAATAACGGCATGGCCTGGATTTGAACAAAGTTTATCAGGGCTTGACCTTCGTGACCTTTTGAGACATTTTTTTCCTTTTCAGTGCAGAGGTAATAAGTTCTTAATCAATTTGTAGTATTATAATTGTTTTATAAATAATACTTGTTGTAGTGTCCATGATTACTTCTTAGCCCGTGTAAACAGTTATGGAAAACCAACCCCTGTCTTAAAAACCTAGGAAAACAGTCCTTGATAGCGCATTAGAACAGGCTGTTGTGATGCTTCGAAACAGCTGGGAAACACTAATTCGTCTGATCAGGATTACTGTTCACATGTTTCTTTAATTGTTTCAGTGTGTCGTTACAGGGACTTGGTGGTGAAAGACACTGTGGAATGGACAGAGGGGATTTGTGTGTGACAGGGAACATGAGCGTCTGATTCGGTCACCAACAATGGAAAGGTGCACATGTGAACACTTACAGTCGTGTCTGCCTACGTGTCTCGACTGTCTGTCTGTGTGTGTGTGTGTGTATTAGCGAGTTTCAGAGCGTGAACCTCTCCTGGGGGACTTCCGCTGCTGCTGTTATTCTTTGCAGTGAGATGGAAAGCTTTCCCCAACATCTGCACAACATATCATGGCAAAAAGAAAAAAAAAAAAAAAGGAAAGGAGAATACTGGGCTGAAACTTTCCATTGGAACGGCCTGTAGATTTACAGCATACCAGATTCTCTGGTATGCTGAGCTTTAGTTGAGGAAAACCTGGGGGAGTTTCCAAGCAACAATTAATTTATTAATATTTTCATAAGCGTAAAGGGAAAAACGTGTCGGTGCAGAGAAACACTTGTTAGCACCCTTGATGGCATTACTGGGAGCATTAAAAAGCCATGCAGAGCTACGCGCACTACGTTTTCTGCTATAAATGTGAGGTAAAGTTTTCACAGTTTTTACAGCTGTTAATATTTACAACACCGACGCCCGATGCAGCTTTGCCCTCTGATTTTAACCTTGCTTACTTTGTGTGTGCAGTATCATTGACACCAGACATACTGGATGACACAGTGTGTAGACCATGTGAAGTCTGCACACTGTGTCGTCCACTTTGTCACGTGTTATCTGTTCACCCTCATCTCTTAGACCTAACCTGAGGTGAGAGGATGAGGGACAACTCCTGTCCTCGCCACGCATTGTTTTTTATCAATCCTCACTTCACTCCTCTTCACTTTTTTAACTGAACGCTAAACTTGACCGTTTCATTTCATCAAACATCCCTCTCACCTCTCGTTTCTTCTTTTCCCACCCTCTTGATTCCCTTTTTGCTTAGTTCTCACTCATACCTCATATTCTCTTAGCCCTGTTTTTAGGCACCCCTCCAACCTCCTCCCATGAGAGAACCAGGGGTGAGAATCAAATAACCAGCCTCTCTCTCTTCACCTGGTTTCCAAGCTTGAGCTGTGAAAGAAAGCTTTGTCCCCCGAAGTCTTCATCACCTCCGGTGGGATGTCTTGTGTTGTCCATACAGGAAAGGACTTTGGTCAGGCTGGAATTTTGGGGGCCCATGGGAAAATGTGAGCGAGTTAGGTCCCTGGCGCTCTCTTTGACATCTCCTCCCACAGATCATGCTACGTCATAGCATAAACCTCCGCCCAGAACTTCAAAGGGAATCATACAGTGTTAAAATACTATTCCCAAAAGTGCAGAGAAATACAGTGTAATTATAAAAACTTTCAACAACTATAGCTTTAATCAGCATCATTTCTATAACACAACAGTAAAAAAAAAAGAATGGTGGATTTTAGCAGCAGCCAAATTATCACATTATCTCATAATCATACGTAATAATTCATCCAGATGTCAGACTTCGGCTTTATTGTTCAGATAAATACATCCAGGTTTGCACGCGTTTGCTCTTGTCTGCACTAAAATTACAGCTTACAACCTTACAACCTTATTGTTATAAGCAGCAGACAAACAAAAGCCTCCTCACCTGTCGACACGTTATTAGAGTGTTCTCATCGCAGACGTGTCATTTTGTTGCATACCTGGGATGTGCAGACTCAATGGGAAGAGAGGTCTGGAACACTAACAGGGACATCATGTGACTCGCTGTTTAGGGCGGTGGGAGGGGGGGGGGGGTAGGCAGGCAGGAGCTGGAGCAGAAATACAATCATAACCATCAGGAGAGAAAAGCATATCAACAGTGGTTTAACACTCAATGTTTGGACAGAAGAGTGAATGACTGATTGTGGAGTAGAGTCCTTTGAACTGCAGCCTGAAGTGTTGATTACATGTTGACGACACAGATAATCCTCCCGGCCACTTCCACAATGTGTTGCAGGGTCTTCCTGCAGGAGGCAGTGCGGCCTCCACACCACAGAGGGATGCAGCTGGTGAGGATGCTCTAAATAGAGCCCCTGCAGGAGGCGGGGACTCGTGCTCTCTTCAAATAGAGGAGGGCCAGTGTTGTGGTGTCTAACCAGGAGAGGTCCTCGGAGATGTACCTCCCCACTAACTGGATGTTACTCACCTTCTCTACAGCTGTATGTTCTCTAGAAGGAGATGGTTGTTTTTACACCACTGGACGAGTTGGTTCACTTCCTTCCTGTAGTTGTCGCTAATGCCGACCCCGACAAAAAAAAGTCCCGGCTTATGTGTCAACAACCCCAGTCTGCACTGAAACGTGTCGGGGCTGTTACATGCCTGTGAGCCACAGACTCACTGGGAGGAGTGACCTGGAACAGAACCCAGTAAAGCTGGTCACACAGTCTCTGGCAGGGAGACGGGTTCTGGGTCCGACAGCAAGCAGATGGCTTTAAGAAATGAGCAAGCAAAGTCTTGTATGAGGACTATGTCATTTTATTTATACTTCCACCTGCAGTATCTTAAATAAAGGACTTTTTTCAAATTGTTTGAGTGTGTTCTAAATGTTCCGACCACTCTTTTGCCAGCGCATTGTTTTCAATGTATGCAAGAAAAGAAAGAATGGAGAAAGTCTCCTGGATGGAAGGTGAAACGTCATCTTGTCACAGGACAAGGAACGTGAGACAAACACAATTTGTCACTTTCCTACATACTGCATAATGTAACTAATATCAATACAATAGAGTAAATTTCCAACTTCACATGCAGGATAGTCATTCCATTTTGGAACCGATTTGATTAGGTATGACTTACAAATATGGAAAAGTAAATGTTGCTCACTGTGTTCAGATTCCCACTCACACACCTTCTCACCACACTACCTGTGACACATCATATCAAAAAAGTTAAATTATCTGCCTCAGCTTTTTATTTGCTTTTCCCAAAACAGATTCTTGTTCATTCTTCTTCTGATGCCCATACAGGGTTGGAGCAAAAAAGGTCAAATGGCTCAGCAGATAGTCCAGACCTGTCATGCCCCTGTCACGTTTTCTAGCTCCAGCTATCATCTTGTTCCAAAGTTTGAGCTGCCAACTACATTTATTCTTTGAGCTTATTGAGCAAATACTAAAGATGATAAATCAAAACAACTGGATTCTGACTGGTAAAAGTTTTTAAACACATTTTTATGTCTGAGTATTTTAATCAGGTTTATTATAATTAATTATTAATATATCTGATGTGTGTGGTGAAGATCCTCAGTAATCTGTAAGATTGTCAGGAAGTTGATTCTTCTTAGTTTAAAATATACTGTATTCTAATGTCTTATACGTTCAAGCAGCTTCTTCAGTCTCACTTACGTGGGTTAGGAGACCTCAGATTCATCTTCTAGACTGGTCTCATTCTTTACCTGATGTAAACAGGGTTATAAAAAATGAAAGCTGGGTTCGGGTCAAAGCAGTTCCCTAACCAACAAAAATAAATGTCATATTAGAATTTGTTTGTCTATATAAACAGTAAAAGTATGTTATGTAAAACTAATAACAATTATTATTTATTTTTACAAAGCACATTTGCTATTGCAACTCTTTTAGATTGCAGCCTGAAACTTATGTGAATACACTGAATTTACAGAGTTCCTCATTTGATCAACGGCTGTAATAGATTATTATTTGTTCATTTGCTGAACCCTCTCCTGAGAGTACGGTGCTATATAACTCAAATGCGTTGAATTTTTTTGTGGATCTTTTGAGGTATTCTCATTATGCAGTAATCGGTATGTTATAAATACACCAGCATCAGGGTGATGGATACCCAAGGCCTACCGGTGCACATGGGAAGCAAAGAGCAGACTGGTTCAGTCCCACCCAAAAATAAATAAATGATGCTTACCTACTAGTGCTTTCCAGAATCTTTAACAGCTGTTACAATGTTAGCCTGTAACTATCATCAGGATTAACTTAGTATATTTAATTTCAGTGATAAGTGTAGGGGGCGGGGCTTTAGAGAAGGCAGTAGCGAATAACAGGACAAATTCCTCTTCAGCACATTCAGACCTTTCCGATCAAGTTAATGAGATTAAACGAGTGCCCACAACAGCCACTAGTTTTACTGAAAGTGTCTAATATCAAATGACTCCTTTAGCCTATGTGGGACAACTGAGTCATAAAGCTGTGGTTGTCAGTCTCTTAGCTTGGGGAATCTGTAACAGTCATAGATGCAATAAAAAAAACTAAAGTAAAGGAAAATCTATCTATTTACTGAACAGTAGAAGAGTATTTTGCAGTAAAAGTAGTTCAACAAGCACAATTTCCTCAAAAAGGTCACTTGTGTGGATCTAATGAAGTGAATACTGTCATACCACTGCAACATGCAGTACTACCAAATGTTTTTAATATTATTTAAATTAGTTTTACATAACAACCTGTACTGATCTCCATAATCTGATTACACAAGTTGTTGTTCGATTAGGTTTGAATTGAAAATGTGGAAAAGTAAATCTTGTTTGCTGTGTTTATTTTTCCCTCATACCTACATTGCCATCTACAAACAGACACACATCAAATCAACAAGTTTAATTTTACCTGTCTTGACTTTTTATTTGTTTTGTCCAAATCAAACTTTAACCAGACTATTGCATAATCAGATATTCAGATACTGAACCTAGTGAACAAATACAAAAGCTGACTGTCACTTTCTGGGTGGTAAGAGTTTAAATGATTGTTGTATAATATTATAGTCAGTGCAAGGGAAATACTATCAGTAGCTACATGTGTATGTATCTGATAATGTCTAAATATCATTAAATAAAATGTTACACTGCTGTTGCTGTTGCGAAAAAAAGTCCACATAACAACATCAATGTGATTCTTGTCAGCTATGATTGTGTTGTGTTCAGTTAAATTTGACCTAAAATTCCTTTCAACTGATTCAGAATGTGCATGAGAAAACACCAGGGTCTAGCACCTGTTCAGTGCCTATCTCTGGGTCAGCAGAGATAAAAAAAGGAGTATAAATACACACAATGTGCAGTTGAATGCAGTTCTTTTTGCTTCCCCCAGAGAAAGTATGAAGCTGTTCATTCTGGTGGCCCTGTTTGGGCTCAGCCTCGCCCAGCACAGCCCCCACACTAGGCAGGGCAGGACTGCCATCGTCCACCTGTTTGAGTGGCGCTGGGCTGACATCGCCGCAGAGTGTGAGCGCTTCTTGGCTCCCAACGGCTTCGGTGGAGTTCAGGTATGCGTGGAACATACTCAGCATATTCTACTTTCAGGGAACCTTCGCTGTTCTCGTTTGACAATGAGTAAAGTTGATAATAACTCTTGATGCAGAGTGAATAGTCACGTGGAAGCGATGTCTCTTCAGTACACTCACAACAGTCTGATTATTCCTGAAATGTTTTTCCTCTGTGGTGCTCAGCTCTCTCCACCAAATGAACACATCATTGTAAACAATCCCTGGAGACCCTGGTGGCAGAGATACCAGCCAATCAGCTACAACCTCTGCTCCAGATCTGGCAGTGAGGACGAACTGAGAGACATGATCACCAGATGCAACAATGTTGGGGTAAACCACATCAGCCATTCAATACAAATCATTAGGAACGTTGCTTTTTTGTGCCGGGCTTTGCAGCACAAGACAACATATTCATAGCAGAGACATGAATTAGATCATCAGACTTGTTTTTTTGGGCCACCAGTATCACAGTAAACCAACATAGTATTGATAAGTGAGAGGTGATTATTTGCTCTGTTTGCACCTACACACATTATCCAGCATATTCCTAACAGGTAAACATCTACGTGGATGCTGTCATCAACCACATGTGTGGAGCTGGTGGTGGATCAGGAACCCACTCTTCATGCGGAAGCTGGTTCAATGCTAACACCGAGGAGTTTCCCAGTGTCCCTTATTCTTCTTGGGACTTCAACGACCAGAAATGCAAGACTGGCAGTGGTGAAATCGAGAACTACGGTGATGCTAATCAGGTGATGACGTGATGAAATGATGTCACCATGTTCACTCCATTAAATAATCTATTTAGTGAAAATTATAACAAAATATATTTGTATATGAGATTAAATAAAGTTTGATTATTTTAGATGGTATTTTAAACATTAATAAACATTGCTGCATTGATGTTATCGATTGATGGTCAGTCAGCATAAAACTAAAGCTGTAAATATTCGCTGCTTTAGGTACGTGACTGTCGTCTGGTCAGCCTGCTGGATCTCGCCTTGGAGAAAGATTACGTCAGGGGTAAGGTGGCCGACTTCATGAACAAGCTGATTGACATGGGCGTGGCTGGATTCAGAGTGGATGCCTGCAAGCACATGTGGCCCGGAGACCTTTCTGCTGTCTATGGTCGTCTGCACGATCTCAACACAAACTGGTTCCCCAGTGGCTCCAGACCCTTCATCTTCCAGGAGGTACTTTTTTTTATATTCGTGTTTTATAAAATTTTTTATTTTCACCCAGGAATTTCAGAAAATGAAGACAAAAATAATTTATATATAGATAAATATATATAAAATCTATATAAAAAAAAGTCTTCAAGCTCAGGTCCTCTACTAGAGGCCTGGTAGGGTCCTGATCAGTATCTTAGCTGTTCCTGGAATCTGTTGGAGCCACTCCACCAGTTTGGGCGTCACTGCCCCAAGTGTTGATGAAGACCGCCCACAGGAGGGCCAGTGGGGATGTTTATATATGCATAAATACATGCATACACAAAAACAACAAAAAAGAAAATAAACAAAAATTAAACTTGTTGACAGAGAAATGTATTTTCATGCGTGATTGGCCAGGCCTGTTCTGTGCTCTGTACCCAAGCATGTGATTGGATGAGTACTTACTACTCATATGCCAAATACAGTATTAGCGACTGATAACGCAAAACAGCAGTCAGCAGAGCTGTGGGAAAATAAGCACAGAAATAAACACAACACACACACACACACACACACACAAGCACTCTGGGAAAAGATGTTAATATTAAACTTGCTGACAGTTGACAAGCACCGCTTGGCAAATCTTACGCAACCCTAAAAGATGTGCAGGGTGTGACACTTGAAAAGAAGTTCGTAAATAAAAGGCCTGTAATGTAAAAAATAGTGTTCTCTGTCTTTACTAAAATGTTTGCTACTGTAATCATCATTTCATCGTGGTACATGGGACAAAGTACAGTTTAGCTTGTGTGAGTTATGCAATGTGTTCCTCTAGGTTATTGATCTGGGAGGTGAGCCTATCACAAGCAAAGAGTATGTCCATCTGGGAAGAGTGACTGAGTTCAAATATGGTGCCAAGCTGGGAACTGTCTTCAGGAAATGGAACAATGAGAAGCTGTGTTACACCAAGTATGTGCGTTTCTGCTGGTGTGCCTATATGTACATCATTTGTTTAATGCATTTTATTGCACTTTTAGTGTCCCAGTATTTGGAAAAACTAAGACTAGATTATTTTTGTTATGATTATGTTATGATACTCGAGATACACCGTTTGGTTCATATCTAGATTTATTTAGTTTAGTTGATTCCGTTCAGATTTGAGCAGCGTAGAAACATGGATGATCTACAGCGTACACTATGTCCTATACCTGAATGCTTCACTCACTTCAGTGCGCTGGAGCTCCTGCTGAGGCAGGCAGCTCATGCTCCCCTTATATATAGACACAGCGTTGTTTACTCAATGTAAAACCTGCACACAAAAGCAACGTATATGTCGTCTTCTGACTGGAACAGACGGAATGTGAGGTTTCTGGAACACTGTATTGAATCTGTGTGTGCCAGCAGAAAGCCAATATTAAGACCTGATAGAACCTTATTTTCCCAGCAGAGAACTTTGCTCTCAGAGTGCTGGTCTACTTGTGGTTCTTAGAGTTTAAATGTTGACTGGGAGGCAGAGCCAAAGCTCCTCTCCTGTGGAACCAGCTCCCGGTAAAGTTCGGTAGGCAGAAACCCTCTCTACCTTTAAATTTGGACCGAAAACTTTCCTTATTGATAAACCTATAGTTGGAAATGGATCAGGTGACTCTGAATGATTCCTTAGTTATGCTGCTATAGGTGTATTTTTCTCCTCCTTCTCTCGCTCTCTCTCTCTTACTATGACATCCGTACATGTTGTGAACATTGTGTCCCCTCTCTCCCCTAGTTGTGCTTCGAATACATTTGGAGTAAAATTGTGTTTTTTGTCCAGGAACTGGGGGGAGGGATGGGGTTTCATGGCTGATGGCAATGCTCTGGTCTTTATTGACAACCACGACAACCAGAGAGGCCATGGTGCTGGTGGTGCATCCATTATAACCTTCAAAGACCCCAGGCTCCACAAGATGGCTGTTGCCTACATGCTGGCCCACCCTTACGGTGTAACGAGAGTGATGTCCAGCTACCGCTGGGATTCAGAGGTGAGTTGTATTTTAGCTAGAGATAATTCTAACGCGCATTGTTGTTAAACACAACTATCAATCGTTATCTTGCAGGCTCAGGGCCCTCCCAGCAATGGGGATGGATCCACTAGGCCCGTTCCTATCAATGCTGACCAGACTTGTGGGGACGGATGGGTGTGTGAGCACAGATGGCGTCAGATCAAGTGAGATCTGCTGATTTTACTGATTTATTTTATTTTTTGTTACTTCTGCTCAGTCTAACATTTCATCATCTCCCTTTTAGGAACATGGTCATCTTCCGTAATGTGGTCAGTGGTCAGTCTCACTCCAACTGGTGGGATAACCAGAGCAACCAGGTTGCCTTCGGGCGTGGTAATCGTGGCTTCATTGTCTTTAACAATGATGACTGGTGAGGACCTGGTTATTGAATACTCCTAACAACAAAGTTTCATTTTACCCACTGAGGAGTACATTAACTCACAGAACTGGAAACACACAACGTTTTAAAATAGTCAATGTTCTCATCTTCAGGAACCTGGATGTCACCCTGAACACCGGCTTGCCCGCTGGCACATACTGTGACATCATTTCTGGCCAGAAAGAAGGAAGCGGTTGCACTGGGAAGAAGATCAGCGTTGGCAGTGATGGCCGCGCACACTTCAGTATCAGCTTCTCAGACGCGGACCCTTTTGTTGCTATTCATGTTCAAGCCAAGCTGTGAACACATGATGTTCAACGTAAAATAATACTGATTGGTGAACTAGAATTTTTCCAACACAATTAAAAAAGCATCCTCAAATACGTTTTGTTGTCCTTTTAGTTTCCCTTACAGTAGCAAATCAGTAGAAATAAGACACATAAACACACCCAACAGTCGTTTCACTCTGATGAGGTACATATGTTAAAATCTGATTTTGTGGACAGGCACACACATGTGCATACAAGTAATATGTCTTCAGCAGATTGTGTTGTTCTATTACCTCACACAGTGAGTTTGAGAAGAAAAGCTAAAGTGTATGTACACAACACAATGTACAAACACTAAGTTGTTCTGCGTGATGTGTTTTTTAGAATATAAAAGTCTAATAGACTGTCAGAAACTTTGAACATTAAAATGACAAAAGCCTCAGTAGTTACCAGAACATTATATATATCTCTTTATATATATATATTGATCATATAGATAATGTTATGGTGGAGCCAAACTTGTTATAACACAGCCAGACTTGACAGACTCTTTCAGAAACAAAATGACAGTTGAGGAGGAAGAATTGTTGAGTTTGACATGTCTCTGTTACAGAGTGCAGTATATCTGTAACCACAAACTCGAAAAATGTTTTTGCTTGGAACTGGCCAGTAGAAGTAACGACTGGACAGACACAGCTGGAATTTAGTGAATGGTCAACTGTCAGGAAAATGTGTTTTACTTCAGTGTTTGCTGTCCAAATTTCTATCTAAAAACTGGAGTTGTGTCAGAGCTACATGCTCAGTGTCCTTAACCAGACCCGTGAGACTTACAAATGTCCTTCCGGCATTGTGTATTCTCCTCTTCTTCTTGCCATTACACTGCAGTCACTTCAGTTTCACCCGAATGCAGTACTGGCATCCTTCATTAGAACAGCACAGCGGCCCCGAGGGCCAATGAGCTAACCCTGCTTCTTCATTCTTCACTTCCTGCGTCTCTCTGCCCGTCTTCCTCACATGTCGCTGTCACTTTCTCCCCGTCTCGACCTTCCCAGCCCATCTACCGAGGCCTGATCAGCAGCAGTGGACTGGTGCCACTGGAGTGCCAGCCACAAGATGTGTGACAGTAGTGGCGATGCCTGCAGATGAGTCTCCTCCCCACAATTGTCATGGCAATGTAATCTACAAGCCGAGAAACCTGTGAAACCAGTTAATGCTTCACAGGAAAAAAAGGACATGTCAATGAAGGGGAAAGGTGGCCTGCTCATTAAGGATGGTGTAAATACTGACAGGACATATGGTTTGTAACGAGTGACCTCATAACACGCAGCTTAAACAGGTTTAGAGTGTTAAATTATGCAGCAAAGCAATAACATGTACAATGGGTTGGACTGCACGCTGGGTTTTCTTGTGAATTGCTTCTAATTTAAAGCTCCACCTGTCATGTGATAAATCCTGCCTCACCAAACATGTGAGAGAGAAAGTCAAAGTGACAGAGAGTGCGGGAGAAGGATGGGAGGAGACCTTAACGTTGGACTCGCCTCAACATATTGCAACTGCTAAATTATTGACCCTCTCGCCATCTTTTGGTCCAGCAGCTGTGAGGCCCTGTACCTTCCGATTAGCCACAGAGATGTCAGTGTAGCAGACCAGGGTCTTTGGTCCTGTCATCCTCACTGATGCTTTGTGACATGGCTGTCAGCGCTGTCCCCATCCTATTTCATATTTCATATGGTGCACCAGACCTGCCTGTCACATCAACCAAGGAGAAAGACAGTCATCAACTTAAAGCAACCGAGTCTTTGGGTCTATTCAGCTTTCACTCTCTAGTCGCTCTGTATGTCAGAAAGATAGTGTAGGTGAAGCTCACGCTGTATTCCTATAAAGACAGGAAACTGTTCACTCAATTTAAATCTTAAAAAATTACAACTGACAAAGTCACTGTAGTTCCTTACTGCTTAGCTGAGACAGGCTGGCTCCATATGGCTTTGTTGCTTCTGATGTACTTTTTGTTTTTCGGTTTTGCAGCCGTCACAGACACAACACAGCAAGCTTCCTTCGGAGGAGGTATTAACCTGGGTAATATTCATCTTTTTATCACATGGGGGCAGTATTGAAGCAAGAACTATGAAACAAAACGAGATGGAGTGGGTCCATGAGACATTTTGCTCTCTGTAAAATTTATTTCTTAACTACTTTATTCAATGCAGAATTATTCAAGACATGAAAGAATTCATGATTGATACTTAATTCTAAAAACTGAACATGAATTATAAATATTTTCAATGACAGCATAAAAAGGGGTGAATTATGTATAAACGTTTTGCTCATACAAACTTAATACACTGAAAAATGCATGATGTTGGTCTGTTTGCTCCCAGACAATGCAGACCTGAGTCTGGATTCATAAATAAAAGCAATGCATTGTTGAATTTGTATAATATAAATATCGAATTGTTCAGCTTATCAATCTGGCAAATATGTCATTGGATTGAGTCGCCTATTGATCGCAGGCTCCTCATGGAATCTTCATGTATGTTTTTTTGGTCAGCAGCGGGACCTGTCAAGCCTCCAGCTTCTTCACCCTTAAAGCTGTCACTCCATGTCTCTGTGTAGTGGCACTTTCACCATGGCAACATGCTATGGCAACTGCTATACGAAGGAAATGTTTTATTTATTATCCACAAAAAATGTGAAATAGTTGTTCAGAACTATGGAGAAAGTTTTGTGATGATTCTCTTTCGCACGCCACAACAACCTGTTCTCCCCAGTGGACTTATTTGTTTTATTTCTATGCTTGGCTGTGGCCCATGCCACAAGACATCCAGCAGTGAGCTGTTGTAGTATTACTGATAGTTTTAAAAAGTTGCAAACACGAAATAATTTATGAGAATTTATTTCTGAAAGTAAAGAAGATTCTGTTCATCCACCCTAACTGGAGATAATTCACATTCTTATGCAGCGTGTGAGCGTCTCTGTGTCCCTGTCAAAGCAGGACAAATGTCCTGCAGAGCACACTGATCAATGTAATCCTTTAAAAATGAATAAAAAAATAGTATGAAATTATTCAGAGGCATTATTACACCGGTCAGTGTCACAGTTACCCTTTTCCAACACTTCTGCTGTCCTTGCAGTGAGTTTATTCATACCCCCCACCGACAGATTAAACAGCAGCACACATACCTACCTGAAGGTTGGCCTTTTATGTCCTCATACTTTTCCCTGCTTAAGTCTTTAATGATATCATTGCCTGGCTAAGTCATCTTTTATAGCTGACACTCCACGAGATGGCCAACATTTAGTCTATGGTATGTGTGTGTGTGTGTGTGTGTGCAGGCGTGACTGGTCTGTGCCTCAAACATCCTAAATGCGGAACGTAGCAAGACACTGTTTAGCCTTGAATCTTATACCAAGACACTAATATGAAGCTGAAACACCACAAAACGTGACACGAGTGCCCAGCATAACTTTGAAATAATTGAGACAAACTCATTCAGTCTCGGCTCATTTAATATAATGAGCAAAGTGAGCTGTTCAATTTGCATACTGATAAGATGCCTCCAAAGGATTACACAGTCACCTCTCATAGATATTCAAAGTGCATATTACATTTAATCAGAGCATGGCTTTGCTTTAAAAACACACTCTAAAAAGTGCAAACTAAGCCTTTCAATTAGACCATTGCCAGGCCTTAATCACCTCAATGACAGATTGGGCAGTGGGTCAACAGTTTCCTAAGTCATGTTACCAACAGAGGTATCTTAGATAAGGGGCTTTAACACCATTGGAAAAAAAACCCTCTAAAGACAATGCACATACGGTCTTTACAGATTCTTCCAGAAATACCTTCCTGACTTCAGCAGCATTTATATTTCATGTGTTGGCTTTGGACTCTTATGTGATGACCACTTTCAGCTGAGGCCCTTGTGCTTTTTTATTGATTCCTGTTATTACTGTGGAAGTCCCCCGCTGCTTATGTTTGCTCCTTCATCTCTCTCCATTTCAGCAGATTTTCAATTGCACAGGTGCTCTGCCCGGATGTTTGTATTTCACATGGTGCGATAGCCGAGACTAAAACACAGAGGGTAGCGGCACTGGCTAGTCTAAATCACATGTCTGTGCAGTGGCTGGAGGAATTGGACAAGGGATGCAACCCATGGCCTGGTTCCAGAGCCCGTGGGCCTGTGGAGCAAGACTTTCTGAAAGGGAGCAGATGGCGACATGAATAGTGCAGCAGGTCCAGTCCACCGGCGCCCATTGCCTTGCGTGCAGCACATTACCTCAACAAACACGTCTTATAATTGACATGCTTGAATGACCCCATCATCACTGGACTTTGCTGACTGGTGGAATCAAGGTTGTTACTGCTGTTCTGGCATGCTTACTCTACTGTACTGAGCTTTAATATTTGGGTTTGGGACTTGTGGAAACTTTTATAGTATACTATCCACAAGCTGCGTTTGTCTGTCTGTGTGTGTTCAGACTATGTCTGAAGCAGCTGTGTGGGAGATAACTGTTATACAGCACATCTCCTGACCAGTGGCATATACAATATAAATTGTATTTATGCCAAATCTTTCATATCTCAGAGAGAAATATTAGCACATCTCAGCGAGTGCTTCAAAAACCCTTATCCCACCTAATTCCCTATCTGCTTACCAGGCGTAGCAGGGGGTGGAGGCTGGGATAACCCACGGACAAAGCTTAATTATACATGGCAGCCCTGGGCAACATGTGGCATTAAACTTGTATGACATGGTTTAGACAGAGTATGTCAAAATCTGTTTTGTGGCCCAGCCAATCCGATGTTCCGTCTCAGTTTCGTTTATGAAAAACAAGTCGTGCAGTTCGCTGCTAAAATCACCTGCGACACAATGAACCTGTTTAGTAAATCGACTTTTATATTTTTGGCGTTTAACAGTCAGGCTAATTAACAGTAATTTTACAAACTGTCTGTGCAGCTCACAGCTACCTTCGGTTGTAGTCACTGCATATTTTCACTGAAATGAAGTGAAGTTGGCAAGTGGCATCTGTCAAAAATAGCTCAGGGAATGCTGATGATAATTAAGAGAACTTAATAATGATTTTATATAATATACTGACAGAGCTAAAGTTGCATTAATTATAGTGTACCAAATTTGAAATTTGCCTCATCTAGCATGTTTTATATTGTACATTTCGATGATATCAATACGTGCACTGCTCCAAACTAAAACGTTTGTTACATGGATTATGACTAGTGTTGCACTACCATCATTAGTGGTGAACATTGTTTGTCTAATACTCTGTAATGATCTACAACCATCTACTGTACACGCTCTTATTAATTAGTGAAATCACAGATCCTATTAGACACATATTTGTAATTCTATAGGCTAAGCTTTATGAGAAATGAAGGTAAAAGTGCCCTGTGTCCTGGATGTGCTGTAGGTTCATGTTTATCTTCTCTTGGTAGTGTGGAAATGCATTTATTTCCCAAAATCTACTTCACCCAGTTTAATTCACCCTGTCCCCCCTGTGGAGATACGGGAGGGCAGAGTGAATTTGTTTGTTTTCTCTGCTCTGTTTTCTGTGTGCAAAGCGCAGTCTGTTGTATGCATTTGTTATCATATTTGTTGTAACTGTTTACGGTAAAAATGTCCTATAAGCAGAGGCGCCGCTAGCGGACAGGCAAGGCAGGCAATAGCCTACGCAATTTGACCCGCGTCAATTCTTTTAGTGGGACTGTGAAAAGATGTCACTGACAGCACTGTAGGACATCTCACAAACCCCCTTTACGGGGCCCTATCCCTCCCTCTCCCTCTCAAGCTGGCAGAAGCCCCTGCTCCGCGAACATGAAAAGAAACTATCCTGCTGGAAGCGAAAAAAGAAAGAAAAAAAGGAACTGAAAGTATGTGGTTACTCAGGAAGTTTTATAATAGGCTACCTGGTATAAAGCTAACTGGTGTTAGCATGCTGGCTAAGCAGTAACATTAGCCAGCATGCTATGGAGATAAACATCAGCTTTCTGAGACCCTAGTGAGCATGGATGGATCATTGCTAATCCGATAGATTGTTTATAGATATTTTTTTTCAGGCTTTATTATTATTATTTTTGTTATAATTTTCTATGTTGAAAATTTGAAATTGAAAAAAACTTTTCTGACAAAAACTTTTCTGTTAGAAATTAATATTTTATCAATCAAAATTCTTTGTTCCTTCACATTTATAATTTTAAAATATGATCACAGATTTGTCAGTGTCAGTGTTGGATGCTATAGGCTACGTATAATGAAACCTAGTTTGAGGGCCCCGTTTTTGCTTGAGGCCCCAAGAGACCCCTGCAGCGCCACTGCCTATAAGATTTATATAAATATTTAATATAAATCACAGATTCTACAGGTCATAGTTATCCCAAAAAGGTCATTCAGTGGCAACAGGACTTCTGTCTGAATAACCTTTTTTGGCATACTCACTTATTATAAGTTGCTGATAACAATGCAGTCCTCCCAAACAATGACCCAACTATGGACCGAGGACAGGTGAACCCAATGCAGGGTGTCTCATGCATGAGTTTCCTGGAATTTAAATATGCATAGAAAAAAACAAATACAGGCCACCAGCCACGACAAGGTGAAACACAAGTTGTTATTTGATTTATGCCTTAACCATCTCCTACCTTCCCCTCTCCTCCTTCTTTATCTCCTCTCCATGGGGAGCCAGGCCTCAGTGCTCCAGAAAGCTGACATGCCCAAGTTGAGGGGAGTGGGAGCAATGGGGGGAGATGGGCAGCTTTGTGGTCACCTGGACAGAGCCAGCACCGAACACATGCAGCAGTTCTCCTCAGCTGCACCAACACACTATTTCTGGAGACACTCGCTTGACCTTCAGAGACAACAAGACAGTGTGGTGGACAAGTACAAAGACAAATTGATCCTGTCTATTACTCCAAAAATTAAGGGTTTAAAGACCATTTTGTGACTGAAATGGTCTGAAACTTGTTTCCATTTTAACATTTGTGCTTTAGATGTGGTGGCAGATAAAGGCATCTGTCATTTTAAAACAGTTATTTCTTTAAAATAGGTATATGGGATAAATGACAAGTCTTTACCTCCCCTCTCTTCTAAAAGCAGCTCCGCTTTAAGCCAAAGATAGAATGGCTTAGAGTAAGACTGACATTTCCACGACAGCTGCCGAGCAAACTAACCCTGTTAGGTCAATGCACCCTGACAGCTAGCTGACACCCCAATTTCCTGATGAGCCGCATCCTGCACTGTCTTTTAAGGACAGCTTAAGACATCTTCCTCACCATCCTCCCCATTCCTCCTGCTTAATTTCCTTCCATCACTTGTCATCTGATTATGCGGTTGTTCACTTTGTTGTGTCAGCAGACGGAGAGGGGGTTAATGAACGGGGACTTCACACTCAGCCACCCACTTCACAGGACATGTAACTTCAGCATGTGTAATGGATTAAAAGGAGAAGGGTGGACTGAACGGCACATTACATGTATGAGCACGGGTGACTTTAAAAGTACATTTTTAAACCCTTGAAATGCTTTTTAAAATACATTTTGTTTCAATGTGACCTGTACTTTGCAGTAATTTATCATTATCAGTTTTTTTACATGCCTCACATTGTAATTGTTGTGTAAGTACAGTGTGTAGTACACTATGTCAGATACTTCATTTGTCCACTTTGAAGTTTTTACTAAAAGCACACGACCAGCAGCATTATGAACCTACCTAAATGAGTTCAGTAAGAAGTGTAGCTGTCAAATGTCCATCACGCTGTCCAAGATAGTGATCCAGAGTCCAAAAGGATTGTTAGATACATGCAGTAATTCCCTCAAATACTTGTCAGCTTTTCCATGAATATTTATTAAAGAACTGAAAAAATGGTGGATGTAACAATGTCAGTTAAACTGCTGGGCCGCTTGCAGTTGCTACTAGCAACAAAACATTGAATTATATCTTAATCATTCAGCGTGATTTATAGTATAATTGGCAGTAGTGAAACTACATGTATATCTACTGACGTGAAGCATCAAACTCTGTGTATTTTACCGGAGCGGATGCTTCACATTTCAGTGGAAAACGTTGTACTCTGTACTACTTTAATAACAATAAATCTTTTGTTTTATTATTACTGTGCAAAAAGTATTACGGGTATTTCTTCCACCATTGTTAACTGGTTTTCAGGTATTAACTTGAATGTACTTTCACCTTTACTGGAATTCATTTTTGTGTTGATTAATTAATTAATTAATTAATTAGAATAGAATAGCCTTTATTGTCATTGTACAGGGTACAACTAAATTGGAGTGCCACTCCCTTTGGGGCAAAAAGACGAGAATGCGGAGAAAAAACAATAGTAAAATCAAACAATAATATACGCCCATATATACACGAAATAGCAGCATTAATGTAGTAACAGAATTTTGAACTGACCTGTAAGGTCGGCCCGACGGTAGCAGTTCAAACAGATGATTGATGGGGTGGGAGCTCTGCTGAGGTAACGAGAGTTGGCAATGTCCTCTAGACGTAAATTTGTGTTTTCCAGTCTAATTTATGTTCACAAGACGAAATGCATTAGTTTTTATAAAACGTCTACTGCTAAGTAAGCGGGTCAATCCTAGAATAGTTACCGTACATCACTCTTCTACAGTAACATATATAATTCCCCCACACATGATTTAATGAGTCAGCACAACAGCCTTTTTCCACCCACAGATTTGGATCTGATTACAAACATACCGCCCTCAACACGCAAACACTTCTGGGTCTTTCTTGTCTACCTGGGAATGAACTCACTTCGTGCCGTGTAATGAGAGTCAGTATGAGGTCCATATGGTTACAGCAGGCTTGGGTAGGAGCGGAGATAGAGAGACAGGAAGGGGGTAATGCATGGTTTAATGAGATGTGAGTCTCCGTGGCACACCTGCACTCCAGCGATCTGTGAAGATTGCTCACCGGAGCCTAGAGAGGTATAAGACCTCAATAAAATGCAATAGAAAAGCCTTAAAGCCTAAAATGCTTAACTGACTTCATAAAGTGTATTTAAATACATTAACCTGTCTGATTTCAACACGACCCCTGATTTTCAGACCCTATTGACTGTGAAAGCTGCGCAGGTAGCACTTCTAATTCTTTTGTAGCATGTGTTCGATGGTCATTTGGCTCTCTGTAGGCTTCCATACAGATTGGATATGTCCCAGAGTGGATTTTGACTCACAGCGTCTGTGACTCAGCTTATGTTACCCCTCTCTGTGGCAGCTTGTTGGGCATTTGCCCGCCACATGGCTGACTCTAAACGATTCATTTCTGCCATGTGCTCACAGCTTGGCGTAACTGCCTTTGTGGCATCCTTCTCACATGACAATGATATGATTGTGTGGGGGAGCCAGTGGCAGATATCAGATACTGTAGAGACATGCACGCAGACAACAGTACAGACAAAATAAATTAATCTCTAATCTGCGAGTCATCTTTGTCAGATCAAGGGGAATCATTTGTCCAATGAGTAGAGAAACCACACATACACACACCACACCCACACCACTGAACAGTATTGTGTCTATAATTGTTTTGACCTTCACGCCTTGAAGAAAAGGGATCACAATCCCTCTGTGACATGGCCATCGCTGCACAATGCAGTAACTGTAGTAGCGTTTATTTTCCATTCAACAAAAGCTCTATGATTTCATACTGCTGCCTGACTGGGACAAATTAGCATGGACTGACTGGGAAATGGCCGCCCAAGGTCAAAACAGCATGTTATCCTGAGTGAAAGGGAGACTGAGTCGACTGATCTTGCACAAGGAGACCACACAAAGACCACTGGGGGCCTATTAAGGGCTACATATTGTAGGACCTTGTCATGTATTCACTCTATTTATGCCTCTCAGTTGTCTTTTAAATAATGCATTTTTGTTTAAGCAGAGTCATGCTTTTTTGAACACAGCACCTGGCATGCTTTGGTATTCCACAGTTTGTTCCCTCCTGGGGCACAGATTTTTATAAGGCTTTGTGAGGGGGCTTTGGTTTGGAGATGTGAAGAGAGAATACGACTGAACTGGGATCTGCTGCATGACAATGATGTTAGTTTGAGGAATGGTTGGTGTATGTTGTGCAGTCATTGGGATGCACAGCGCATAATGAAACAGGAAAGTAGAGGATGCGGAAATTAAAGCACTCCAATCCAATCATGTTTCATTAAGGAGTTATGCTGTTTTAAACGTAGCAAATAACCACATTTTTCACACATTCTGTGTCTATGCAAAGGCTATTTCTCAGTGTACTTACTCTGTATGTGTACCAACAAGGAGTGTTTATCTGTGTTTCTGCAGAATGTGTCTGTCTCTGTGCACAATAACAGTCCTTGGCACGTTTCTGTTCATTTTGTTGTGCGTATTCTGTGTAGGCTATTTTAGAAAGGAAAGTTTTCTACATGTTGCAGATCTGAGCTCAAACCTATACATCTAATGAGGCCTCTCAAAGGACTATTAGTGAAAGTGCTGTGGCCGTGCTGATCCGGGTGGTTAGCGCTCTTTTCCCAATGGACCTTTGATTCTGACCCAGTTTGCAGGAAAAGCATAATGAGCTGAATACTACTAGGTTTATTTTCTCATTAGCTTTGACCTGTGCTCAACAGTGTTCTACCATCCTCTGAAGTACAAGTGAGATTTCTCTAGTTTGTCTCTCTTATCCAAACAGCAGAGGTGATGGAGATTTTTGGTGTCATGTTTATTGTTGGTGTGGAGTGACACCAACAACACGCATCCATAGTTGAAGGAAGGAAATTATTCGGATAACATAAAAATCTCGTGACGCTACAAACGTTTGACACAAATCAAGCAGCAATTCTGCTCCTGGTAATTTTGACCTTGGTTTGTTTTGTGCTTTTGTGGGTTTTCTCCTGTCGCAGTTAGATTACAGTTAGGTCACCTATGCCAAGAGCTGGCTTTGGCCCAGCTCGCTGTATCTGTTTGGCCACCTTGTCATTTTTTTTCTCTCTGCTCCTCCCATTCTTTTGTCTCCCTCTCCACCACCTCCACCCACTCACTTACCTGCTCTTCATTGGTTCGTCGGGACAGTATAAAAGCCAGCCAGTTACGCGCATTCACTGCCAGATCACACTAAACCTCGCAGAATGCAGGCATCATCGTCTCTGGGGCCTGTCAGCTTGTGGACCTCCGTGCTGTGTCAGACTTAGCATCTGGAGTCCATGCTATGTTGTGTCGAGTTTATGCTAAGTCTGCTGTTCTAATGTAGACTAATGACACCAGGCTGGTGCCAAGCTTACTTCTACTTCTAGTGTCAGTCACCTTAGAGCACCAACATTGAATCATGACAGGGTTGTTTCATAGAAATGTGCATTTACTGGCCATATGGGGGTAACAAAAGACAATGTTGAGTTGCATCATGGGAAATATAGGATGCAGAGTTGTTGAGCTCGTTTCACCAGGGACTTCAGTCTTACTAGAAAGTAAAGAAGTCTCAATTCGTTCTTTAATGATTTTGGTCTTTCTTTTTTTACTCACAGCAATACGAGATAGCAAACTCTTTAATGTACGGTCGCATGTTTCACCTCGCTTCTTTAAACACAAGAAGCATTATAACAATTTATCAACTGAAACAAAAACAGACAAAAACAAGGTACTGGAAAGTTTACAGTTGAAATGTGATTTGCTGGAAGGTGCATGTTTGATGTCATAATGTGCACCACTAATCAGAAACTCCTATTTGTCATTGGACCAAACAGCGGGGAGCTGATAATTAAAATTCCAAAAGATCTGAAAAAGTACATTTCACGATAATCTGATTCCAAGAATCAAAGAGAAACTTCCATGCTTTTCCCTCCCAGGGATTCCAACAACATTGCTAGATTGGTTATCAAAAGCATGTCTTCTCAATCACAGAAGGCCAGACAGTGTGGGGGCGTCTAACTCTGCAGTAGAACAAAAGTCCTGAGACAGGCCTCAGATGGAACTAGTGGTAATTAAACAGGTTTTATAGTCATTCCATCTCACACTGCTTGAACATGAACATTTTTAGACTTCAGACGAATGACAGACAGCAGAGTCACAGGCATTAATGTCAACAGGATAGAAGTTGAACATCAGACATGGACTAGTCCCTGCAGGGTTTGTAGCTGGTAGAAACAATCTGGGTCGTTAAATGCAAAGCGGGTTGTCAAAAAACCTAAAGTAATTCAATCAATGAATGTCAAACAATTATTTATATTTGACATCTTGGGCTAAGTTAGAATAAACAGCTGCACACGTATCAGCTGAGATTTTCCAAGAACCAAACCTCTGCAAAAGGGCCCGTAGTCCAATCGCCCAACCCTCTCTTTACTCTGAAGTTTTCCCCAAACTCAACACCAGCAGATGTCACCAGAAGCAAAAGTCTTTACACATACAGACTAACTGCAAATCAAACTGTTTAGTCAAAGAGACGGAATTTGTGTTTTTAAGAAAGGCCTTTCCTGATAAATCATACAACAAAAGCTTTTGCAAGAAAGGGAAAGAGGGAGAAAAGGGGGAAACTTACTCGACATGTAAGAGACATTACAGCTCTTAGCTGGAAAAGCCATTTGAAAGCTTCTCAGAACAAAAGCAAACATCAATAATTGAGGTATTACGCATTTTAATGAAGGGCTTATTTAACATGGTAATTGCCAGGAAAAAAAAATGCAAAAGACCAAATGATTAAATGTTTGGTGACGGCAATTCAGCATCTTTCATTTCACTCAGTCCCCTCACTGTGATACTTAGAGATTCACTCCCGGTATTCTGGGGAGGTAATATTGCTGATTTTCAAAGCACCTCTGTCAGACAAATGTTTAGCATATTCAACATCCCAGGATCAATAAGTTGTCCGGGAATAGCATCTCTTGTGCTCTGCAATTAATTCACTGATGTCGACCTCTGGCTTGAGTTTTAGTGAAGCTAACATCATCTGCTTACTGATGGGACAGAGGGGGACATAAAGCAAATGACCTGTTTTAATACTCCTCATCAAAGCCCACAATGAAAGATCAAATGGGGCTGGAACAAGCAGGATCTCTCACAATGACCTTAAATAAAATGCTAAACGTTGTGTTGGTTGTGACAGAGGTCAGTTTGCTATTGATTCGTCCACAGCAAGTGTCAGCAACATTTCCCTTCGTGCTCAGAAAGGTGGCAATGTTACAGAGCCCCCAAGTCCCGAAAAGTGTTTTTTTATTGCTTGCATGAACAAGTTTTTACTTAAATATAAGAATATAAGAACACTACACACAATTTTATTGTGAACACAACACAATAAAATTTGATTGTATTTCCACTCTCTACAAATGTCTACATTTTTATTTTAGCTGTATTTGTAGAAGACACGCTTGATTATTTGCCAACTCAGCACCACAGTTTTCCACCGTTTCCACGCTTCCAATCAAAAGTTTGCACAATATGTCTTTGTATAATTTTAATGAAGTCAGGACTCTTGTACTTTACTTTGCTTTGCTTGGCAGACGCTTGTACCTAAGAAGAAGGCACAGTGTAACTATTCTATAATGTATGTCAGGTGAGCAGATCAGCTGACTGCGAGGAAGGGCCAGGATTGGTTAGGACAGGATATAAACCGGAAGTCCACTCACCTTCTCTCTCTCACTATCTCCTCCTAAGTCTCTGGTCCCGTGAATACTTCACTCCACTTTCCTCTCTGTACATGGGTCGATCCAACAAACTACAAGGGCGTCTGCTCACACTTTGTCTGTGTTCCATATACACGCCTGACGCTTCAATCAAAACTGCGAAGTGTCTACCTACCAGTTTAAAGACCAAACCTTCATCCCTGCAGAGTAAGAGCCTCCAGTAGTAAACACATCTTAGTCCTCCGGGTCATCAGTGATCCCGGGATTAGCCGTTGCTGGTTATCTGAGGGCACCAATGACAAAGATAGAGAGAACCAGGCAAACTAGATGAGAGTGGTGTATTTTTGTACTCTCTGATCGGGTGAAGGAAATGATGGATAGACTAATACCTGCCCGCGTCTTCCTCCTCTCCTGGCTCAGGCTTTATTGAGGTCTTTAGATTCACTTATCTCTAGCCCCCCAGGTTATCACTCTCTACTCCTTCAATGACAAGTGCCACCTCGGAGAAGCCCAGTGGACTCTCTTTTCCCTAAACAAAGACGTTCCCACTCCTGCTTTCTCTCCGTTGTGATGCAGATCAAGTATTAAACTGATGTTTTGCTCAGATTCACTACCGGCACATTGTTGTATTAAGGGGAGGAATAATTGATCCCAAATAGCATTGTAGCTTGCTTGTTAACACAGTGTTGATTACACTGTCTCTGTGGGAATGTTTCACAAATGGGAAACTCCTTGGAATTTGTGAAAGCTTGATGGAAATACATTTCTTTTTTTTTCCATATGATTAGCAATCATCAATTTCATTTTTCGTTTTCTTATCTAGCTCTCTGCACATTGGACCGCAACCAAATAAGCAGCAATACCTTTGCACGGGTTTGAACATCTGTGTTTGATGATTGTCAATATTGTGCCAGTTGTCCTTGTTTTCTGCTTTCAGGGCAAACACACAAAGGGTGGAAACGAAGGTGGCAATTCATTTCTGTTTGGTTTGAGTTTATCCCTCTGACCAGGCTGTATTTAAATAAATGGTGTAATCTCAGTGACTGGCATCTGTAAGGGGTGACCCAACACAATTACTGGTGCTTACATTTCAGCTGTACCTCAGATGGAATTAGCGTCATAGTTTGAGGAGCCTCTATTTGCTCTGCCTTTTGTTTACAGGTGTTGTATTTGAGTTGAGACAAACTTTTTTGCAAACCTGTATATTCATTTTAATTTTTAAAAAGAACCACGGCTCTTAACCCTTAAAATATATATGTTCAAGTGTTAAAATATCTGATTTATTATTGGATTTTGGCATTTCACTGTCTCTTTTTATTTTTAAAAACCACCATAGTAACATCCACAATTACCTTTTCCATGGTCATCCAAATTAGTCAGATGGGAGCCACACAGGATGCTTATCTACCTCCTAGTGCCCTGAGGGAAAACAGCTCCCTTTTTTCCCCCATATGAGTTTGAATGGTGTCATTATCCAGGATCAAGTCCAGATCCCCACCACCACCAGGCATAACTCAATTGAGTATTGACAGCATAGACTGCTATCTCCCCATGCCAATGACAAACTAACTGTAAGGTGTCACCCAGTGATGGATCCATTCAGCAACTAAATATGTCTGCTACACCTCTCATGCTGCAGATAACCTGTTTTTGTGGTTTATACAGAGTCATTGCACAATTTTTCATTTGAATTTTAAAATGAAACTGAAAAAGCAGAAATTAGAAAAAACAAGGTAAAAATTCACACCATGCACGGTTAATGAGGCTTCCACTTTAGTTCACTTTCACTTCAGCAGTAACATATTTATATAAGAATCCATGCCGAGAAGTTGCAGGAAAGTTTGCCAGACAGTTGGCAAGTGTGACACTTTGCAAGGGGAAGACAGGAACACCATGATGTCACCGGGCCCGCTCATTTCTCTGCCTCAGATGGGGAGTTGTTTCAAGGGACGCCCCAGGGCTATGGCGCCTCGAAGAACTCCACAAAAAATACCCTTGACCGCGTTGAGAGCACCTTCTCCTTAAAGTGCCAATGCAGCCCCAAAAAAGAACAACTACTTAGCTGACTGTGCAGCATCCACAATGATGTCAAATATTTATATAGAAGTTTTCGAATTGAGTGACAAATTTGGTAATTGGCTGGAAACACTATGAATCACTATGAAATCACTATGAATGGTAATAATGAGAATTGAATGTTGTGCTTCTAGTATCTCTACACAGCTTTGTGCAGATTATTCCTATCATAGCACACATTGTGAATCCGTACTATGACTTGAAGCTGCACTTATTGATACTTAAAAATAAGTGTAAGAGTGTGACAGGTGTCGCTCACAGTGACAAACCCTTTGACACCAGCTCCCCTCAACGCCTGAGCTGAGCTTTGTTAGAACTAGTAAGCTCATTGTTTTGACTGTGCAGCCTTCAACTTTACTGTCTGGAACATTTTCACTTCTCCCATCAACCTCCCTTACTTGCTGTAAAGTGTGTGAAGTTTTTGTTTGTGAGAAATATAGATATTTGTTTCAGGATTGGTGAAGATTCAAGCTGAGCAAAAGAAAAAGGTTCCAAAATTAGTAAATAAATAATGTCACTGCAGTTTTACAGCTTGATGCACCCAAGTGGCCAGGAAAAAACATCAAATGTTCTAACCTTTTTTTAGGAAGCTTATTCCTTTTGTCACTGATGTCTCGTTGTATATATTGATAGATGAAGGTGTAGTAGTTTTAGCTGTTTTTTCAAACCCACATACAAATTAAAATGTCCACATTTACCAGACACACTGGAAAACACATTTAAGGGTGCAACACAATGTTTGATAATGCATTTGTTTCGGTTGTGTATTTGGTTCTTGATTCATTTTCCAGTCTGAACATGAAACTGTGCTGGAGGATCTTCCTCGACTTTTGCCACACAACAATTTCCACAACAAATGCATCGCAGAACTGAAAACTGAAGCCGCTGATGCAACACAGAAGGTTTGGTGGGAACAGTAGGAGGTTGCACTTTGTAGTTTACTGCATAATAAAATCAATGTTTGAAATAAATCTTGTTATTTGAGATTAATGCAGTGCAGCTCTCAATGAAAAAGTTAATGCTTTTGAGCGTTAGACAACAGTGAAAAAAATTTGAAAAATTGAGCAAAAAGAAGAAAACTGCTGGATCAGCTCTGTCGTGTATTTTGAAGATTAAACTCTCAAAAAGGGAGCCTTAAAAAAGCCTAAAAAAGAAGAATGCCAACTTGCATCAATGCATTCCCTGAATCCAATCTAGTGCTGGCAGCCATGGTGACAGTCACTAAGCAAGGCAGAAACAATTGGCTTAAACTCAGGGAAGAACACAGCCTTATTCCACAGCAATGGATGTTATTTATTTAGCAGCAGGTGTTAAACAATTATCTCTTATTCACTAGGTACTGATATCCAAGTAATTACTGTGTGACAAAGCTCCTTTAAACCTTCCTTAAAAACAAATCCCCAGTCTGCAAATTTCAACCTTAAATTCATCACGAGTTGAAGGACAATGGCAGATGCAACATTATCCATCTGTTCTTCATCCACTCGCACCTTTCCCTCTGCCTCCCTCCTTCCCTCCCCTGGTGAGGCTGTGGCGACCTGCGCATTACAAGTAGAAGGCTGATGATTACATTGTTGGACTGAGAGCGATGCTCATGGTGCTGTAATCCCAGCAGTAATCAATATCTCTGGCCGCTTCCCTGTCCCATCCCTTCTACTGCATGTAAAATATCCCCAAGCAACACTTAGCTCACACTTTAATTATTCTCTCAAAGTCATTGGTGGCTGGAACCAATACTGGTCCCAAGCATACTACAAATGAATCAATTTTTGTTAGGGATTAGTTTACAACACCAGGGGGTGTGATAATAAATGATAATGACTGTGGAAGATTTTATATTGCAACCATATTGTAAAAAAATGTAAAATATTTTTTTCTTTGTGCTTCATGCTTATAGTGTCATAACAAGACTGTGTTCGTTCATAGTCTAAATAGAACATTTTATATATTTTTCAATAGCGAAAGAAAATTTTTCATGCAATTTTATCTGGACTTTGACATTTTTATATTTTTGACTATGTTTTATTTTGTAATTTATAACCTTTCCAGACAAAAGCGTATAACCACACATCTGTCTTCCACTGTAACCCTGTAATACACTCAGGAGATGATGATGATGAGTCCAGGAGACCATTTTTAAACACAGACGCTGGGAAGTGATGATGGAAGATCTGGGAGCTAAAATTAGATGACTGCCTACTACATATTTTATCTCAGCTCATCATGTAAAGGCAAGCTAGTGAGAGGTCAGCAGTCCAGCACTGAGCCAACTTCTCTCCCTTCGTGTAGACACCAGCAAATGTTCTGCTCAGGCCAAACCCGTATCCTTTCTGTTCGCTTAGTGCCTTACAGTGTATATTAAATAACTTTCCTTTTATCTTTCTCCTGTGTCTTTTGATTATAAATGTAATAAATTCTCACCCTTTGCATCCATTCTAACCATTGTGTATTACCTGTGAAGTAAGTCTTCATGTTTGTTTAATTATATCTATTTATTTCACTTCCCTTTTCTATGAGGAACACATTATGACAGAAAAAAACAATTTGTGATCGTAAATATCTAAATAGCTGCCAACAACTAAAGAAAAAAGCTATTACTTAGTTTTCTCAGTGCCCCAACTAAACAAAATGTATTTTCTTCAACCATTTATTTATGTTGATGCAGCTATTGATCATGCTCACAAGGAAATTATGTCTCTAGGCTTCAGTGCTAGTAGGTGGGCCAGGACATTAATCAGGAAATCAATTGTGCTGTTGATTGGCCTGGCCGTGTTTGGAAAAGCACTGCAATGTGAGGTGTCAGTTGGGTTTGGAGTGAGAAGTTACTTATTCTGCAATTACACTGCAATATTATAGTTTGAAAAGGAATTGTAAGTGTTCTCAGTTAAAAGCACCTCGTTGCCAAATACTACCGTTCTTCTTAAATAACAGCACGGGATTATTATTCATTATCTGCTGGACAGCACTTATTGGCTTTCTGTAGTGCATAGTTTCACTTTAAAGGTTAAGGCAGGTAATAATCTACATTTTTTTCTTGATGTCAACAAATCCATTGCAAAGATCTAAGTTAAGAATGTAATCATCCTGCTCGGACACATTGTCTTTGCAGCCACAGCCTCATATTACTAATTTGTCTTTTCCCCAGACCTTCAACACTGTCTTTAAACAATTAAAAACAAATTTAGTGGGTCAGTATTACATGGCATGACATGTTCCTTTATTGGGTACTGGAGATTATTGTGAATCGATCCCGTATGGACTGTCATGCTGCTGCAAGAGACGCTAGAGCACTGAAGGTATTTCATACTGGATATTGGTGTTTGGGTAGAAAAAATGATGTAAAAGAGAGGAGTTTGTACAGTTTGATGGCAACGGGCAGAAATGAACTGTGACGAGCTATGTCCAGACAGGACACTGTGACATAGGAGAGAGGGATTGTTCAGGATTGAGAGTTTCATCATCCTCCCGTCAGATACGACGTGTAGCGGGTCCAGCTCCACACCAATAACAGAGCCAGCCCTCTTGATTAATTTGTCCAGTCTGTTGGTGTCTGATACCTTCAGGCTGCTGCCCCAGCAGACCACAGCGAAGAAAATGACACCGGACACCACAGACTCATAAAACATTTGCAGCATGGGGCCGCAGACGTTAAAGGACCTGAGCCTCCTCAGAAAAAAGTGGTTGTGTGAGTTGACCAGGCTTGTTTACTGTCTACACGACACGACCAAGTACACGACCGAGACACAACCTCTAACTTCTCCCGCCTGTATAGAGAGTGGAGTGAAAGAAGTTTTCCACCACACCCCGGTACTCTGTGATGTCTCCACCCTGAATACATCCTACAACTGCAGAGAAATCAGAGAACTACCATCCTTTCTCACGCTAGCGGCTGAGGGCTAGTTCAGAGTAGGAATGGGCGGTAGATACATTTTTACATGTGGTATAGAAAAATTTACTTACGTTTAGATCCCAGATCTCAAGTGTAGACATAATTTTCCTCAGTATCTTTAAAATTAACATCATGGTGACTTTCTTTACTTCAGTCATTATTTGAGGAGAAGAAAAAAAGACTGGTGGCTCAATGGGTTGAGCGTCAGACTGGGATGTAGAAGGTTGGATAACAGCGTCGGTCAAGTAAAGTAAAGTTGTGACAAAACCAAAATATACTGGGTTCCAACGGCGGACTCTAAGGGCCAGTAAAGCCTTCTCTGCTGGCGTAGAGATAGTCTTTATAACTTAACATACATTTATGTTATTGCTCTGTGTTTTTCCTTCAGTACTGTACGTTTAGCTTGAACCATTCACTGTCAGTGGGGACAGTTTGTGGATCGTCATGTCTTTTAACCACACAGCAGCCGGTAGAGAGTACTAGCTTGAGCGAGACCGACAATCTTGGTGGGTTGCGATTGGCTGACCTTCTTCTGGTCTGTGATTGGTTGGTTTTGCTGCGACAGGAGTTGAGCTCGAGCAGAAGTGAGACACTGAGCGAGCGAGAGAGAGACTGAGCGAGAGCTCCAGGCTCGTTGAGCGCAAAGTAGAGAAATTTGCAAGACGACGACTTAATAAAATGCGTGTTTTTATACATGATAGCAGACACTTAGACACAAAATAATTTTTTCCTTGCTCGGTTTACATTTTCTATGCTCAAAATATCGCATTTTGTTCGTGCGAATAGTGACACAAATATAATACCATAAGTTTTACTTATCTGAATCGCCACTAATGCTTTGTGACCATTTTTTAATGATATTTCTTATAATAATTAAATATAAAGATGAATATGCCAGAATTTCTTTAAAGCAACAGTCCATTCTTTTTTTTCTTCTCTTTTTTATTGTCAGCGACGCATTACAATGGCTGCATAGCCTCAACATGCACTCAGCTAACCCCACAGGTATTCACTTTACAATCAAATGTATTAGGATAATTTCATCGGTGTTAACACCACGTCGCATCAACATGCAGGCCACATGTGGTCGGAATAATGATCAAGAGGACAACAATGGCACTGTTCTCCGGGGTGAGGTTGAGGTTCTCATTCTTCTGCCTCATCATCAAGGCTCTTTGACATGCTATGAATCACGGGGGCCTCTCATTCCATCTGTCTCTGTGTGTGTCTTTCCCTGCATTACTTTCTCTCTTTACACAATTTCAAACGTTCCAGCTCCAGTTGACAGCTATGTCTATCGTTGACAGCTGGCCATCAGAAAATTGTATGGGTAAACTCAGTCTGAAACATTCAATCATTTGCCTTAGTATAGTCCTTCCACTGTGACATAGCCAGACATTTCAGACATTTAGGAGCTGCTCAGTAATTTCACAAACTCTTGCCAATCCTATTTATAATCTTTTTAGACTTTCTGTTGGACACACAAGTTTCCTCCTAGTTGCATAGCAGCTCACTTCCTAGCTTTGAAAATGTCCTTGTTAGGGTGGAGTATACACAATGAAAAGAACCTGCTGAAACAAGTTTGATTGCACCAAATCTGTCAGGGAGGATCATTATCTCTAGAAAGTTTCCCACAGTGAGCAGCTGGGAAATTGTCAAAAACCATCTTGTTGTGGATGCAAATGAACCCCTTTGAACTCCACTTTATGTATGTAGGTGTTTAAGGCTGTCAATCACCATTAGGATTTTGAGACTCTAGCAAATAGTGCACCAAATCTCATTTCTAGTCACCTTCTGTTGTTCAGATGTTGCAATGATATGTATACATTATGACACGTTCTTTTCTTTCTGAGATTTATGCATATGGCTTAAATTGTAAGAGTACAGAGAGAAGTCCTTTACACTCTTGTTTGTCATTCTGCCATTTCTTTTACTAATGAACACTAACGCTAAGATTTTACTCAAATGGAACTCATTTTACAGGAAGTTACATATATTTCATTTGGAGGTTGACACTGTGCAAATAGCACTAACAGATAAAAGTGGTATTTTGGTCCTGAGTGACTGATAGTTGTTACTACAAAACATTTCTGTGAATATCAGAGATGTTCTGACCCAGTTGGTACCATGTTTTCCTTTTCTTTTGTAACTAAGGTTCTTATTAACGACAAGGTGGTTGGTGGTAGTTTTCAGATTCCACGAACACAAGAAAATGAAGGAAAATAATATGTTATAAAAATTAAATAAATAAAAATACAATAAAACTAAAAACCTCCACCTCAAATTAACTTCCAATGTCGACGATTTTATGTTATGAATGTAAGAAAGAATGTTTGGGAATTTAGTAATTAGTAACTTCACTGGTAGATATCTTTCTGTCTTGATTTAGGAATTTCCATCCTCTCTTCTTGCACATCCCTTCTTGTTCTGAGATATTTTAAGCCATCTTGTACATACAGCATATTTAAGATCTACCCACAGATTTTCAACCATAGTCAAGTCGGGAGACGTTGCAGGCTGTTGCAAAAACTTCCGCCTGCAAGTACAGTAATTCATGATGGATTTGTGGTTTACTTCGGATCAATGTCTTGTTGTAGAAGCCAGACTCTTTACAGTTTCACTTTCTCAACTGACTGCATGACATTTGGAACCAGAACTTGGTATTTACTGTAAATCTTTCGTTTCTCTTCCCATACAATTTGTGGCCATATAAAAATGTTTCTTTCCCATGCTGAACAGTTGGTAAAAGGGTCCTTTCGTTAAATGCTGCTCCTTTTTTTCCCCGTCAACCCACATTTCTTGAAATTAAATGAAATGACATTTCACAGTTTTTTTACAAGGTCTTCGATATCTATAATATTTGTAGAGTTTCACTTGCTTTGAAAGCATCAGCTGGCTTCATTTATAACAGTTGTAGAGGAGCTTGTCGTTGTTGCAGTATAGCCTCAAGGTTTTAAGAGTAAGAATTTATCAGCCCTGGAGGTGGACCTGATAGTTCTTGACTTTACAGGACTAACGAGTTAAAATATTTTACAAAATTAACTAATATTGCTGTAACAATTATACGATTTGTTTGCTGTGGGGCCTGTTTAGTTTTCATAATGCTAAATAACAGATGAACATCCGATCCTTTGGTTCTAACAGGGATGTCACTAGTACTGACAGACAAGGGAGGCTTAGCTCTCAGGGCTGTGGGAAGGAATTGGCGTGCATATAGCAAGTGCTGAAACATGTTTTCCAAACCTAAATAGGCTTCAATATTTGTACTGGACACAGGAATTACCATGTTTTTCATGAAAAGATATACGTCTTCAGTTGCGTTACCATCATTGCAGATGGTTTTCTAATGATCAGTGATCAGATTTTGAAATGGATAAATGTGCATTAACAAACTTCCCACATGTTGTTGGAGGACAGTATTTTACAAGGAGCCAGTGGAGTCAAACTAATGTATGAGAATATATTCTCTCTTCCTATTTAATTTACTATTTACAATTTAATTTTAATGGTTATAATTAGCATTTTAACCAAATCTAAGCAACACAGGAGTGAACACGTGAAAAGGACACTTGCATGTTGCCCTATTCTCTGTGTCAGTGTGCAGCTGGTGAGTTTGTGTGTGTGTCTGGGCGTGAGCTGCTGTCATGGTCTAGTTGACCATGCATGTGACCGACTCATCAACAAGGAGGGCACAGGCAGCAGGGGGCGACCTCATCCCCTGCTGCCTGCTGATACACGGAAGAGGAAGTGACCTCAAACAATGCTCTGATGAAGGCTATAACGTTAGCAGGTAAACAACAACAACAACAAGTTCCTACTGTGTTTTGGAAAAGAATTACGGGGACAAGTTAGATTTAAGTTTAAAAAGTCAAACCTGATGAGTGTCTGTTTGAGTATGAGTGCGTCACATCTAGTTTTGTGTCACATACTCTATGTTTTGTTTGCTGTTAACACCCACAACAGGTAAAACTCTTTGCTGCGTGTGTATTCTGCAGCATTTTTGTATTACAAACTAAAGACTGCAGACCTGAAACCTCATTTCACCGCTGTACAGTTGACTCCGTCATATCTAAATGTATTGGAGCTTTTATTTGAGAACTGAAAAGTGTCAGAGAAAAAACACACACAGGCACAGATGTTTTCTGCTGCAGCACAGTTAGACAGTTTTCAGGGCTTTCTTTTCTCACACAAACTTTTCAGATCATTTCACGAAAGTGATGGTTCATGTTTCATACAATCACTTATCATCACGTATTCTTCCTGTGAAAAATTCTGTTTCTGTCTCTCTCACACTGACAAATTTACAAAGGTTCCCTGTGGTTTGGTTGACTCCCGTGTGGGAGATGGATGTGAATGAGGCTCCCTGATGTTTCTGGTCGTGACATATTTGGAACACAAGAAATGTAGAGAGTGGTGAACTTTGAATGTGTGTGTTTTAGCAGCTCACTAGTGACTTCGCTGATGTGGTCTTGAGGTTGAAAAGCAAGTTTACTCTTAATTTTAAACTTGATTGAAAATTTATTGCAAGAAAATATTTCCTATACAGTATATTATACTCACTATACTTAAAATACTATAGTATACTGTAGTGTTTGTGAAGAGTCTCATTCATCCAGGGGCAGGTGGCAGAAGGTTGAGTTAAGTCCAGTTGCCATGACTACTTTCTGACAGTATAATATATTGTTTACTAGTTCCAAATTTATAAGAAATAGGTTTTGTAAAAAAAAAGATGCATTTGTGATTATTCAATTAAGAGTTGTTAAAAAAAGAAAGTGTCCTTTTATACATTGTATAAAGCCGTCTTGTTCCACTGTTAAAGTAGTGCATATGTCTCGAGCGTTATAATTTCAATATTACCAAAATTAAGTTTTTATTTCATTGCTCTGCTAATGCATGTCAACCTGGTAACAACAAAAATATAATTCGTTTCTTTATGTATTTCACAATTAGATAAAGAAGCAGTCTTCCTTTTTTTAAATATAAGTGCTTCACATTTGAAATCAAAAAATAAAGTATAAAATAATTATACAGAGGGAACATCTGGAATACAAATTGTTTTTATGACTTTGCTGGAGTGAAGAGCTGTCTGTGAGTTGTCGGACAACAAAACAGAAAATATGTAAAATAAGCCTGGTAGCTCAATGGGTTAAGCGTCAGACTGGGATGTAGGAGGTCGCAGGTTCGAATCCCAGGCTGACTCCTAATCTATCCCCTACCAGGTGTGTCCCTGAGCCAGACACCCAGCGCTAGCTCCTTGTAAGTCGCTTTGGATAAAAGCGTCTGCCAAGCAAAGTAAAGCAAATAATGCTAATTTCATATCGCATTTAGAATTGATATCGATATTTTAAAAATATTGTTATATGGCCCAGCCCTAGTATTTACACAAAAATAAAAGACAGACAGTAAAAGAAAGAATGTCGACCCAAGGGAGAGATAAATGGAAACAGTGGGTTATTGCTGAATATGCATATTTTTATATGCCGTTTATTGCCTCTGGGTCATTATAACCTGTAACCTAACAATTGTTTTGTACTGTATTACTATTTAAGCCCATAAAAGTTGTTTCAACCAGTAAAGAACATTAGCTCCCCTCACTCCCTGAAGAGTTGGTGCCCTCTCTGTATCACTGCTGCCTGAACAAATGTAAATATTCTTATTCAAGTTATGATAATATTTCTTTCTTTTTTTAATGTTTATAATAATGCTTTGGTTATTTCCTGTAAGGGATCTGTACATATGTCATATTTTCTAGAAGTGTTCTATATCTGAAAATATTGTCTAATATTTGATACTTTATTAATCGCCTTCTGAAAACTCTTGGGGACAGGCAGCTGCATTTTTGACACCAAGGGTTTGCGGTTCAGTATCTTGTCCAGGGACACTTTGACATGTGGCCAGGAATCGGGGGAACCAGAAATTGAACCACCAACCCTGGGGTCCGCGGATGACTGCCCTACCCTTTGTAAATATACTGTATGGCTGAAATAAAGCTTCTTGTTTTCACACTCGCACAATAAGTTAGTTAATTCAGAAAGCATTTCTCGATACCCTCATGTATTTGATCATAGACTTTAATCCGTACAACGTATCAGAATGGTTTGTGCATGTCACCTGTACCTTAATGGCCTGTCCTGGAATATCCATTTGCAAATTACAATTTTAAAACATGTTAAAAATGTTTCTCTTACTACGTAACCAGCTTGTGAGTCCTTTTAAAGGTAGTGACTTTCAGGAATATTAGTCTGTGGATTAACTAAAGTGAAGACATGCATAAAATCAGTTCTTTGTCAGTGACAGACTCCTTCAATTCTTCATCAGTCTGCCTTGAACCACCGCTGAATTCCCGCTGTTATCAACTTATTATTAGCTCATATGCTAGGCTTTATTTTACCAGTTAATTTACACCAGCAATACTGCAGCATGTTCACTGGACTACTATCTGACATTACCAGGCATCAGAAGCGCATATTGTGTTTATATCTGGGGAAAAAAATAATTACCAAGTAATTAAAAAGCCTAATGTATATACTTTAAAGTTCAGTGTGGAGTTGTGCTGCTAAACTCTGTTAGATCTCTTCACTGCACTTTGAATTGATGCCACTGGAAACATGCAGATGTAGCATTAACAAGGTCAGTGAGCTGGTACCCACCATACTGTACCAGGAACCTGAAACTAGACCAGTCGTGGGACGAGTCTTCGGAACATGTGTTGAGGAATCGAGGGATTACACACTCCATGGTGTATGCTCTCCATTTTGCTGGAGAACTACCACAGAAGAAAGGTAAAACAGAACACAATAACAAAATAAATATATTACCCCATTAATTATGTTAAATAAAATATATTATGTAAAACAACATCTCTTGATTTACCATTAATGACTGATAGATTAAATCAAAGATCGAATAAAAATATCTAAAAACAGAGACAAACCACACAACTACAACAACTACTACTGAGCATTCACACTGCTTTTCACTGCCCTTAATTAGTGAAGTGTCCCTTTAATAGTTAGTTAGCTTGGAATCTCTGAAAATCTCTTTAATTTCTTTATTTAGAACAAATAATTACTGTAGCATTTTAGCATATTGTGCGAGGGTTTTATTTCTCTGCAAATGCATTTGGATGTAAGATATTTAAGTTATTATTTTCTAATTCAACCTTTCCATGTTCAGTGTCATGCAGTTAGGTGAATGTGCCTGTGAACGTCTCTATATGTCAGTCCTGTGATTGCAACTGCAGGTTGGCTCCATCACGCTTACGACCCTTAACAGGAGAAGGCAGTAAGAATAGTGGACAGATGGATCTATTCCCTGGTTTGATCAGTAGTGTGGATCTGGGTCTGTAATGTAAAATCAAGGTAAGATTGAAAATCTTTTTGCACATGTGGAGTCGTGGAGCTAATCCCTGTTATTGAGGAAAATATCAATTTGCGGTAAAAGTGTGACGCTTGTGAAAACCACAATGCTAAAAACAAACATTTGTCATAAAAACATAAAACTGCGCTGTAGAGCTCAGCAGGGTGTTCCCCCATGAGTCTGTGCAAGAATGGCCACCACAGGGAACCGTTTCTTCACCACCCCCAAATTTGTAACATCATTCTTTAAATTTAAATATACTGTTATAATTTAATAGATGAAGAGTAAGGGGATGAGCATCTGAAGGAAATGCACTGGACGCGCCTGGGAATACTAAACAGACAAAGGGCCAGCACTGCTCAGTGAATAGAGAGCTATGGATTTGCCCAGACTCTGTCTGTGGCATTTTAATCCAGTGTGAAGATTAAAATAGTAATCCACCTCCGTTTCAAATAATTTGACACACTGTACAACACATGCTCATTACAGCAGGGCTGGTCTTCATGTCACTTCAAAACTTTTAATAAATATATTATAAATAAATTTCTTTTGAAGGACTAATGCAATTAATAGGTTCCAGGCTCGGTGATGGAGGAGCACTATTGGAAGTTATTATTATAATAGCCGTTATTAATATGCTCAGCATTCTTCATATATAAACATTTTTCATACCAACTTCAGGGGTTACAAATGTTACCATTGTGGAAGAGTTGAGGAAAGAATGAAAGGATGTAGTGCAGTATTTAGAATGAATACTGCACTACATAGAAAAGAAAGTATTCAGAACATAGATGTGTCCTTCAGCTGTTCCTTTAAATGTATGACTCAGAAATCTTGTGGGCCAGATATCTACTGAACTTACTGTGCGCTGTGTATCCACGTGTGTTTGCTTCATCAGCTGACGCATTTTAATTGCATTGCATATGTCATGTTCCTCAAACACTTTCCCATCAAAGCTGTTTCTTCAGACTTTTAGCTGTGTGAAACCAATGTCCTCCACGGTGCTGATGGTACTTCTCGTAGGACTTGCATGTAATTTTTTATTGGCCACTCCAGAGAAAATCTGTTTTCATCTGGTCTCTCTTGCTAAATAGGCTTTAGCAAGGGCTCGGCATGAGCTGCAACATAATAAATATCCGTCTAGCTCGGAGTTTGCCATACATATGCACATGAAATAGAAAAATTGTTATTGTTTTCTTCATTGCCTGTCAGGTAGGACACTATGGGGTAAATCTTTCATCTGCGATGGCCTCCGGCAGTCAGGATCCCACTGTTATCAGCACGCTCCATCTTTATAATCCTGCCTTATTCAAATGGTGATGGGTTACCAAATGTTGGTATGTTTTACTAAATCCTCATTTCCTTCTATCCTTTTGGCCAGAACGTGGAGCTGAATGAAACAACGGCATGAAAAGAAAAATCACATCTTTAATCATACATTGAAATTAGACTTGACTCATTTTTTAATTTTTCAGAATTTAAGCTTTAATGTCACTGAACATAATTTTAATAGTCACTTAAAGTGTTTGGGAAGAATTACAAAAGTGCCCTTGCTAAAAAATTCATGCATAAATGATTCTGGAAGGAAAGCATGAGTGCCTTCAGCAATATCGAGACTATTCATGTAAGCATTAAACATTCATTTAATAAGAATCATCAGCACAGCAGAATAATTTGCATTGTTTCATGGCCTCCTTATACAAAATACCAAAATGCAGTTGTACATATGGTAGACTGTGTCCTCATCGTTGTATCTAAGGTTTGTGTATAATATGAGCTGGTCTTTTGGCACCAGCAGCAGCTATGTAGGTAAAATATTATATGATAAATAAAGCAGGTAGGCAGGTCACCATCGAGATCTACTATTAAGCTCAAAAATTCTAGTTACACATGTAATTTGATGTGTATTGCTTGGATCCCATTTCCTCAAGTGGACATTGTTTTTTAGCACCGTGTGCCATCTTCAGCTCAGAGGAAAGCCGATGGTCAGGAAAAGCCAAGACGGTAAAGTTTTCAAGAGGATTACAGGCAGACTTTGTCAAACAACCCAGGACAAGAAAATCACTTTCACTAATCCCACTCTCTGATGTCCGCTCCACAAAATGTCCCTTTCATCAGCAATAATTGAACATTGAGCAGACTACTATTGTGCTGAAGTCATTTCCTATGCCCTATGCCTTTTGACTTTCAAAGTATCTGTCTGTCCTGTCTCAGATTTTGAACATGTTTTGTCAGCGCCCTAGTGCTGTATCTGCATGACTGAGGATCCAACACATTCCTAGTGCTGTGTGTTAAGTGATTACCTCACATATTGCAGGATATAGCTCAGACTTTTATGTAGCTGGTTATTTCTGCTGTCATGGCACAAGTAGCCTTTCAAATATTTATTTTTTTTATTTTAACATTGATTTTAGCAGAAATCTAATTGAGATTAAGAATCTCTTTTGTACGCATAGGAGCCAATAAAGGCAGCATCACAAAGTTTTAGGCAACATAAAACAAGGTTCATTGCCCAACTTATAGAGATCTGGATGTTAATTTAACACTGGTGTTTCTGTTTGTCCATGTCTTGAGTGTTTGGTTGTGTCACAGTAATTTTAACATTTTAAATCAATTTTTAAAACACCTTTATGTGACAGGGGTGCATTTTCCAGCAGTTTACCCATTAGGTTTAATATTGGATCAGTATCTGCGATATTCTATGTACTCAGTATCGATAACCTGCCCAATTATGTTTGTCACAATGTGTGAGGGAATAGTGTACTGAGAAATCCTAAATTCTAATTGTAGGTGTTTCACAATAGATGTGAATCAACAGACCTTGTGCTTCTGGATTTTATTCTGGCCACAATTCACCTAGATACTTCTGTGTAACTCAGTGTAGCACAATTCATCAGTACCAGGATGGACACCACAATTTCAAAGTGCTCTATCCCAAACCAAGTTAGTGAAATGTCAAAGTGAGCTTTGGGTTTTGCTTGTGCACTTACAGGGAAGGACAGGGTGTTAAAGTTTATACATTTGGGCTTGTTGTTTTGTCTTGTTTCCCCAGCAGCAGGTAGTTCTCAGGCCCTGCCATCTTCACACGTGGTTTAGCCTGGGGCACTTTATACCCCCTCCACTTCACACACACACACACACACACACACATGCACTTGCTTTTCTTTGTCTCTCCCTCTTGGTCTCTCTTTTTCTGTGTCTGTCACTCCCTCTATGTCTTTGACTGTCTCTCCGTCTCTCCCTCACCTTCTTTCTTCTCCTGTTCAGTGTTCAGTTAGTGAATCCCTCAAGCCTATACCGGACCACTTCCTTTGACACACACAGCAAAAGCCTGTCTGTCAGCTACTGTTCTGACAGGATGAGGCCAAGCTTACCCAAAAGTTGTGTGGGTGTACGTGCTTTGTGAATACAGTACTTCCCTGCATGCTTTTGTATGCATGTGATGTCACATAAGTTAAGTTGGCCATATATAGTAAATCACTTTGACAGTTTGGTAGGGAAACAGCGTGAGCAGATGTAGCTAAAGTTTGAGTACCACGAAAACTGTATGAATATCTTAGCGACCGAATTGTTATGGTGTCATCCAGTTGGCCGTTTTGGACTCTAACTGTTGAACACCAACCTGGTGGCTTATAGGTTACTGTCCTATCAACTGGGCTGCTCTAAGCTACAGTCAGCTGTGATATACACACCTATGACAAACATGTACAGATGTTCATTAACCTGCTGCATTCAAAAAAAGAAGTATCTCTTGATAAACTCATTATTAATCAGAATGGGAACTGGATCAAAACGCTGTCTTTAGTTTGCACCGAATGGGCATTTTCAGAAATGTGTGACATATTTTCACCTTAGACAAGAATCGCATTTAATATTCTTACAGACTTTTACAATTGACACTGAGATCATAGTGTGGATAGACAAAGAGGATTTGCAAATGAGTCACAAGGTGATTGTCTACTACAGTTGCACCTTGGCAACAAAATACTTGAGGAAAGAGGTAGGTCTCGACAAATTGCCTGGTTGACTTTGCTTTTCCCTTCAAGGGCATTTTCTCCATCCTTACCTCTTTGTCTCTGCAGGCATGACTGGTGCAATGGAACAAAAATGTTGACACTTTGTTTCAACAAATGAGAAATGACAAATGCATAAATCATTCAGGCTCTGCCGCGTAGAGATTTCAGTTTGACACAGTCTCAGGCTGCTTCACTGATGAAAACTTCTACGGAAGGCTCATGTCGCCGCTGATGTGCTAAAAAGGTCAGTGTTATTGTTCAAGCCTCAGACCTACATCATCGTAATATCCACGATGAGGTAAGATTCCAGTATGAACATCAATGTTGATACAACGGTAAGCAAGACTGTATGCTTTTCAAATTAATATAGTGAATATAAATGTTAGAAAACCTCTTTATGCAACAGCTCCTCTGCCCTGAGGCTAGAAAGGTTGGTTTGAGCTACAGTGTCTTTAAGTCCACTCTTCTGTTCTAACTGGTCAGTGTGTGGAAAGCTCAAGTGGCCAAACTATGTGGCACCACCCCTGTTTTTTACCGTGGACTAAATTGACAGGGAGTGACTGGGGATTTCAAAATAAAATAGGAAGTGCAGGTGTGACAATGACATGTTTGCTAATCTATAATTATAATAATTACATTTATAGCACCTTACACCCTGATTGTGATTGTATCTTATCAATGATACTGTGTGACTTGATAGTGAAAGACTTCTTTTTATGTCAGAGGTTGGTATTCCCCTATGAACTGAAACAATATGAAGTATGAGATTTCCAGAGAAAGCTCATTTTTATGAATTAAGTGTGTGTAAATATATATATATATATATAAAAACTCCCCATTTGCCCCTCTCTTTGGGCAGTCTTTGTCCATCAAGCTCGTGTCTTCTGCCTGAGAGGCCTGAGAGCTTAAGGGTCCGGCGCAGTATCTTAGCTGTTGCTAGGATTGCGCTCTGATGGACAGAGATCTCACATGTCCACCCCGGGATCTGTTGAAGCCACTCTACCAGTTTGGCCGTCACTGCCCCGAGTGTTCCAGTTACCACTGGGATCACTGTTACCTTCACTGTCCGCATATTTTCTAGCTCTTCTCTCAGCCCTTGGTATTTCTCTAGTAACTTCTCATATTCCTTCTTCCAGATATTTCCGTCGCTTGGGATTGCTACATCTATCACTACAGCCTTCTTGCTCTGCTTGTCCACCACTACTATAACCGGTTGGTTAGCCATTACCAGTTTGTCAGTCTGTATCCTGAAGTCCCACAGGTTCTTATTCTCAGACACCTTTGGAGGTGTGTCCCACCTTGACCTTGGGACTTCCAGCCCATACTCGGCACAGATGTTCCTGTCCACTATGCCAGCTACTTGGTTATGGCGTTCCATGTTTGCCCTGCCTGCTAGCATCTTTCATCATGCTGTTATGTGGATTGTTTCAGGATAGTGGCTTTGACACTCACTAGTCCCCGTCCACCTTCTTTTCGCTTAGTGCATAGTCTGTGGTCTTCCATTTCCTCAATATGCTCCTAACTGTGGAAACAGACAGCTGAAATCTCTGAGACAGATTTCTGTATCCTTCCCATAAACCATGATAGTGAGCAATCTTTGTTTTCAAGTCCTTTCTCTTCAGAGAATATTCAAAGAGGAGGGAATCTTACAATTGCCCCCTCTCAAATACTTCTTCTCATAATTGGATTCACCTGTGTATGGAGGTCAGGGGTCACTGAGCTTACCAAGCCAATTTAAGTTTCAATAATTAGTTCTAAAGGTTTTGGAATCAATAAAATGACAAAGGTGCCCAGATTTATGCACCTAATGTGTGTGTCTCCTACATGATATATTTAATTGAATTTCTTATCGTAACAACCAACGATTTATAAAGGAAAATCATGAAGATTAACAAGGTTGCCCAAACTTTCGCACCCCACTATATATATATATATATTTATGTGTGTGTGTATATACTGTGTACAATTGTAAGATTAGAAAAGTTTATTCTTCTTTTTTTTTAATGTCATTTTTTAAATATTCAGAAATGACTCAGGCCTCTGCACAAGTGCCAGAGGCTATACCTGAAAATATGCCAGGTTTAATTTTTTTTTTTAAGCAATTTCTTCTTTCATAAACTTGCAAATCATGCTGCATTTCTCATAATATGAGCACGGAACACAATAACTGGAAATTTACTTGCTTACATTTCTTGAAAATTTACTGTATTTCCCAACAAGACCAATATTCCACAGATGCTCTAATTTATCTCCAAGCCCATCCAATTATGTTTTTAACCAAACGTATAATTAGTCGTCTGCCTGCCAAGAGTGTTTATTAGGATTCCTTACACACAAATTAAATTGCCCCATAAACAATTTAGGAGCCATTAGAGCATCTCAAGAAATTATTCACTTAATGAGGGGGTGGGATGGGACCGTTGCGCTAAGGTGATGAAGGGGAGGGAATTGCTGAATACACTGCTTCCAGTGACATTGGGGATGTAGACAATTAGATATTAGCAAGTTAAACTGTTATACACTGTAAGGATGGCTTGTTTGCAATCAATATAATGAGGTAAATGTAGTGTGTCGTAACACTTTTTTTTCTTTTACAGAATGAGGTAAACATTACTTGTGTGAATGCCTGCACAAAAACTCAACAGTTTTTTAAAGTAACAAAAGAAGATGTAGAGCGCACTGCATCCCTTATTTATGGTGACTGATTTACCAATACTAACCTGCAGTTGTTGCAAAACACATAATTTACCTTTGGAAAGAGGAATAATTCTGGAATATCAGTTATCAAGAATGGGCTAATATTACGCTTGCAAAACTGCACCAATAGTTATACTCAGTCCCTAAACAATAAAAACAAACCCGCAGTGTTGTTAGTTAGTGAAAAAAAGTAAAAAATGTTCTCTCTGTATTTTTTAGATATGTTAATGTTCACGCAAATTAATAAATCACATAATTTTTCACAATTTAGTTCCATCAGTTCTAGAAACATGGTTGATACTTTATTATAGTTTTATGGTTTAAATACTGAGTAATCCATTTTTTTATTTAAAAGCCAACTATACAGAACAGTGTTTTCAAATTCTAAACAAACCTTGAAGAATAAAACTTTGACCACAAGAGGTACTGTCATAACTTATTCACTAGCAAGTGAGGACTCATGTTTTGACACCTAACTTCAAAGTATCTGGATTCTATTTCATGTTGGCACTGGAGGAAAGTCAAAAGGATGCCAAATGCAAAATCCGTCACCGAGGTCAAAGCTACTTCCCAAGATGACAGAGGGGTCGACAGATTCATTGTCAGTGCAGAGATACAATGCCACCTGTCCTTGAAATCCTGTTCTAAGCATTAGCTTTGTCCTTTCTATCCAGCGTGACCAGCTCTCTTTTCTCTTTAGCTGCACTTTCATCTGTTATTTAATGGAGGGTTTGCCAACATGAAAGACATGACCATTTTGCCTTTCATCACAATGACATCATCCCTCTGGCTACACCTGAGAAGTTGTCTTGTTAAAGTGATATATTACATATTTAAAAAATCCTATATATTGTTCAAATTGTTGAGGAGAGTTTAATTGATAGTGTGCTTTGACAAAACATTGCAGTATAATAAACTGTAGATCAAATGTCTGTATATTTAAACCCGAGTGAATTATAATTTGCATCTACTTTACCAGATCTACTGATTGAGTTTGTATTAGAGAGGGGAGTATTGATCCAAATATCCATAGTATGGATACCAACATGGGGATTAGTATCAGATCAATACTAACATGATGGGATCGATACCACTTATAAACACACTACTCTCTCCTAGATAAAACAGCATGTCCTGTGATCGCTCCATCGTCCAATCCAAGTAGTTTCCTGTGCCATCACACCCTTCATCTGGTTTTTATGTACTGTGTTGCAGTGGATCATTTTATAGTGTTTCCCCCAAATCCCCCGTTATCTGAACATTTTAATTTACTATAATGGACTTTACATCACTTGGGTTAAAATTACTTGTTGTTACCAAATTTAAGGAGTCGTTGCATTATCTTATACTTGCGCCATGTACCAACCCAGAAGGGGGGAAGAAATTTACAGGATAAATAATTATCCTGTTGATAAGGCTGCAGCCATAATCTGTGCTATACTCAATGCTGTTGTTCCTCTAAAAACTAAGGTAGTGAATCCAAAGAGGCTAGCTCCAGGAGTTAGACAAGAGTATATATAAAAAGCCATCAGTAATGCTAGTACCACATATTATTCATCATTAAAAGAGTCAAAGAACTACTCCAGGTTTCTTTTTAGCACTGCAGCAAGGCTGACAAAGAGTCATAGCTCTCCATCCATCCATCCATTTTCTTCTGCTTCATCCGCAGTCGGGTCGCGCTAGGTGCAGGAGCCTATCCCAGCTATCTTCGGGCGAGAGGCAGGTTACGCCCTGGACGGATCGCCAGTCGAGTCATAGCTCTCTTGATCCTAGTATTCCCTTTACTCTCAGCAGCATTGACTTTCTCCACAAATAGAATCTCAACTATTAGATTTGGTAATACAACTTCAGTGTTACTTCTTTCCTGTAGACCATTCAGAGTTCATTTCAATAAATAAACTTAGAAACAAAACAGGCCTATCTGTCTAATATACAAGAGTCTGTCAAAACCCATACAATAGTGGCATGCACTGCCTGACCTAGTGTCTCTAACATGTCTGTCCTGATGGTACACACGTATAGGGTACTCAAACTTGCACACCTAGCTTCCCACCACATACCCCATTACTGCACACAGGCTCAGAGACAGAAAGAGAATCAGCATCAGAGAGAGGTGGCCAAGGAGCTGCCCTTTTATAAAGATCCCTGGCCAGTGCTTGGTCCAGTGCTTGTATCCATATCAGTCAGCAGGTGTGTATCAATAAAGTTCAAATGGGCCAAACTATTGAGGCTCTACGGCTGGTAGACAAAAAAAACAAGCAGGAGACAGAAAAACAACAGCGCCACCTATCCTGGAAATTCTCATTGACTGGTAGTCCCTGTAAGGTGCCAAGGGTTCAGAGTTCAGTGTGTTGTCCAGTGAAAGTTTGACACGTAGCCAAGAATCATCCCTGGGGTTTGTAGACGACTACCAACTGATCCATAGTCATAGTCTGTCCTACAGTAACTGTCTTCATGGGGTTTTCCTTGATTTGAAAATGTGAATTAATACTTTAAATAATAATATTGTGTACATTTTAAATATTAAATTTGAATGCATTTCTTCACGCCTCTATTTCAATTTGCTCTGTATTGCTGTAGCATCTGTCTCACTCCCGCAGAATCATGAATGAATTTACAAATGGTTATCTCAATTTACTCTTTTCTGGAGCCTGATAAAAGCTGCAGGACCCGTGTGTTCGTGAAGTAAATTATCCTTGTGCTGCCAATGAGTGTTGCTGGTTACATGGTTACAGCAATATGCCTTCTCTGGCTTAAACAATACTGTTGGTTGTTGCTGAAGAGAACCTCTTGAACCTTTGCACTGACTTGAACAGAAGCTTTCACTTCTTTATTGAAGTAGTAATGTTTTGCTGTACTTGGTCCCCCGGAGACTGTGAAACATCTTCAAAAGAACACCTGCCCTTATCAGTATGCTTGACCTATTTCCCCAGCTTCCTTACTCCATCCCTCCCCCTCAGTACAGATCAGGCTACAGAGGACAGGTAATCCCATTGACACTAGCAGAGACTGATGTAGTGCACCTGTGATCTGGTTATCGTGTCCCGTCTCAATTGTGGGTAAAGCTGGCAGCACACCAGCAAGGTTCTGGTAACAGTTACAGAGTTGTGATAGATCGCTGACAATTGTTCGGCTAAGTGAGCATTAAACCAGGAGTTATTAGGGGATTCCACTGCATCGCAAAGTTTAATGGGGCTGATAATGGGCACACCCATTTGAAGTGTGTGCAGTGATGTTGTGCTGCTTGAAAAATAAGGGAAATCAAGGTAGAAGACTGCTGGTGGTATTCATCACTGTGCTAGAGATGAAGAAAAGACCTTGACTGTCTACTTACACAGCCGGCTTTCTATTGTATAATGTATGGCCTACATTTACCTAAAACTAGACTAATGCACATGGAATAATGTTCAATTCAATTCAATTCATCTTTATTTGTATAGCGCCAAATCACAACGAAAGTCATTTCAGGGCACTTTACATTG
>JAUMTR010000009.1:14272940-14323568 GCA_032270685.1 Microctenopoma stevenorrisi | reverse complement strand
GTTACTGATCGATCAGTGTCGACAACAGGAAGTGACGCAATACGCCTACCGTGATCAGGTGATTTCCAACAGCTGTTGGAAATGTTCAGTGCTTTTGTTTTATAGAGAAACCTGTGAATTAACAAACCAGGAGTTCTACCCAACACAACAAACAAATCTGGTGGGGGAGGCTTGCAGCATTATTAAAAAGCAAATATTGTGAAAAAATACAAGTACCTCGAGCATGGTCAATAAAGTTAAATGGCTAAAAATAAACAAACTTAAATATTGATGGAGAATGTGAATCTCCAGAGAGCGAAAGCAAAGGCATCCTATGGTGCCTCGGCGTCTGCATGATGTGCACTGAAGCACAGGGAGTTTCTGCAGCTATAAAAGATATGAGGCAGTGGAAGCAGTCTCTAACATTGCGGCGCTACTAGGTGCTTAACTCATTTTTATTCATTTTAAAACATAATGTGCACTTTGTTTCATCACAGCAGTGCAACTCAATCCACGCAAGTGTTGTCCACTCATTCAATTAATTGATTTTGCTGTCATCAGCCACTCTCTCCTGCATTTTCTTTCTACCCTGCACAGTCTCTCTTTTTCTCCTACCTCTCTGAGGGCTCTTGATGGCAGCCGAACGGTCATAGTTATGCTCAGCAGGTATTTAGGCTTTCAACGGCTCAGGATAATGTGCATCTAGTGCACAAAGCTAAAAATGTAGCTACTCAGGCCTCGCTAATTCATTTAGTGAAGCCCAAGGAGGCTGTGCACTGGATCGGCAAAATCCCTCAGCTGGTGGAGACGGTTCAAATGGGAGTACAGCAAAACAAACTGCTTCCAAGAAGATGGGATGAGTGTGTGGAAGAGTTTTAATCCTCAGTCACAGTGGCTTCTCCCCATCAGATGAGCATGGATAAGTCACATTGTCTGCTTTAATGTGAAGACACATTACAGGAAAAGAGAAGACAGAGGTGTTGATTAGTGTCAGAACTATCAGATTTGATGTGTTTTGTTTGGCTTTGGTAGTGAATTTCACTGGTTTGCGAGCCTTTTCTGATGATTATTTTTTCTCTGCTGCTGTCGAGCAGGGTGCCTTTTTGTTCTGGGTTCGTTGCAGGAGATGCTCATCTTTCTTGCTAAGGAAACCAGGGCAACCACCTTCTGACAACTCCCTCGACTCCCCTGGCTTATGGAGTCAGACAGCGAACACAGGCACACGCCAACACATACTGTAGGTGGTGAGAGACACAAACGCATGCACAGTGATGCTGGCAGGAGGATAGATAGGGAGATGGCAAGACACAGACAAATGTGCTGCAAGAGCAATTCTTGTTGTACTGTTGGCATTAATCATACAATCCTATTAACTTTAGAAATCCCTTTCTGACAATTTGACATAAATGTCTATGTCATTTAAAATGTAACAAATATTATTAAAGTTGGCCAAAAAAATGTTTTATACCCAACTCACTGCTGTTCACTTTCACTCCTAGCATCCTAGAGTTTGATAATAAATTGGATTGGAAAGTCTACCGAGCTGCGTTTGGGCTGTGTTAAAGAAAAATCTCATCTGCAAACTCCTTTTACGCATTCACGCTCTCACGCCAAATCTTTCTCTCATGGCAACAGAGGTATTGAGGCCTGTGTCTGATTGATGCGCTGTGACACAAGTTGTCTTCGGCTGAGATGAGGACTGCAGAGGGTTTTGACAGTGTTCACTCCAAATATCCTGCTCTAAGAGGAGCTGATCAGAATAGACGCCTCTCTCAGCACTGCTAGGCGAGCCCCACATCACAGTCTGTCACCACTGTCAAAAAGTGGGGACTGCAGTTGGATGCTCACTTTACAACATGGCGATGGCCTGTAACATCTGGTTTAACTCTCAAATATGTCAGTTTTTCTTTTCTTCCCGGGCCATGCTTTAAATATAGGTCTGTTGTACACAAAAGGCACTCTGTGAAAACCCAACTTTTACTGTGAAATACTGATGAAAATGGTCGGACGTTAGGCAGTAACTAGTTACTATAACTGGGTAAACAATTCAACATCCTATTAAGTCAATTGCAGGTACGTCAGCTTTGTAGTGACTCTTCATGGTTTCGTGCTTTTTAAAACTTTAGATTTTGTTTGGTTTCAATTGCAAAGTACAGCAACGGTGTTCGCACACATCATGCTTCACTCAACAACGAACCAGACATCAGGCATTTGTAACTGTTTATAGAGAACATAGGATCTTTCACAGACTTTTATAGATACACTTAAGGTCAAGAGATGCAGTCGTGTTTGTTTTTTGAAAAGTTGTGAGAAAGTTTATTTGAAAAAAGTCTTATGTGCATATATAAATAGTGCTAGCTGGTCAAAATGATTTGAGTGCTGTACTATAAATCTGGTATAACAGTTACTAGTGAACAAGCAGCTCTGCTTTATTAAGACAACAAGGACTAAGTCGAGAATAGTTTAATTTTACAATATTCAATATACTTTGAATACATGCACCGATGCCGTGTAAGTGCTGTTCTGTATCTGCTGTCTTCTCTGCCTTTGCTGTGTTCTTTCACTGGCAGTACTTATACCTTTGGGAATTCACATCAGTCAAAATAACCTTTCCATTAAGGTGCGTGTTCTCTATAGACAGCCAGGATGTAACTTGCATTCAGTGCATTCCTGCTGAGCCCTCTGGTGATAATAGCCTCCCAACTTTCAGGCACTAACGAAAGACAGTGTGAATTAGTAAAAGTTAAGGAGGAACAGAACAAGTCATTTGGGTAAAAGGACCTTGTAATACGCTCATTAAACCGAGGAAGATGAACACGGGGACACGACCATTATCCCAATCAGTACTCCACGTTAGAGTTATTTATTACTTTAGTTTTGCTGTGCTTTTCTCATCAGCACCTTGATTGGAATCCTGCCTCAGTGTTAGGCTGCTCGGCGAGATGACCGGAGAGAGCTCCCATCAACACACAGGTGAAGTGAAATCTCAGATTGATGGAGCTTTCCCCGGTGACTTGGCAACATGGCTAATGGCCTTGCTCAGGGCCTGCCCCGGCATAGCTTGTCGATACAATTCCCTTCCGCTTTTCCCACTTGCCAGTTCCCATCTGGAGCCAATTCATGAACTGAGATGGTGTGTACCTTTCCCACGAGGTCACTGCCTGTCTTTGCATAACAGTTATTCCCAGTCCTCCCCTCCACACCCTCTACGGTCCTCTCTCCTCTTGCTCCACTGAGCTGAGTTGTGACATGACGTACAATGCAGTGCCTCACTGTGAGACAACTTTCTCTTTGCAGTACGAACTTTGTTTCGATGAAAGTGCTGCAGTAGGCTGATGAGGACAAAGCAGCGCTTCACTTCAACATGTCGAATGTACACACATGTAAACATAGTTACATAATTCAAACATTAAGAAGTGGTGTTAGGTTACTGACATCAAGTGTTTAGTAGGAAACTGGTAAACTTACAGTGCTGTGGACTGTTATTCATTCCCACAGTTTATGCTCGAATGCACCTTCACCCGTTATCCATTTAAAAGTAAAATATCAGAATCATCAGAAGAATCATTCGCTTCCTGCCAGACAACATATAAGACTGAAGAACCAACGTCAACTCTGTGTTTGGAAATTATGTTTTTTATTATTAATTATTAATCATTACGTTTCATTTCCACCTCCTAAACTTAAGGGTGTCCATAGAAAATTCACTAAGATTTTCAGAAAATTCAGAGGCTCAATTCTTTATTTGTCAAGTTTAGTTTCAACAAATAAAAATCCATGAATCTCAAGATTCTGTTCTACGAGCATATGCTGTTCACCTTGGAAATACATAATGTGATGTTGGGGGAGCTGAACTAAAAGAGTTTTCATCTCAGGCTTCTTGCCCCTGATCTGTAGCCTATACTGGAAATAACCTTTCCTTAGGAATTGTCAACTAGGGATGTACAGTACAGCAGGTGTACATTCAGCTAAATCTTTCATTCCATTTTTATTGAAATTACATTGTATGAATCTATGTATTCCGTGTCAAATTGTGCACTTACCGTGCCAGTAATATATTGGTTCTAGAGTATTCTGCAATCTCCTCTCACTGATTCAGTAATAGCGTTCAGACACTAGAGGAATAAATCAGTACCATCTTGATGGCGGCAATAAAAGTGGTATGGTTCTGCCTCCTAAGGACTGCACTTTTACATCAATGGATGAAATAAAGCCCTCTTAAAAACTATCAGTGCACATACAAATAGCCTCCCTGTCAGTTGACCAGATAATGAAGTGGTAAAGGAGGCTGAGCTTTGTCTAAAAAAAAAAAAAGAAGTTATACACATCTCATTTTAGAGTGACTTAGATTGTGGCTTCGCTTGTGATCCCCCAAAACATGGAATCCATAATAAAAACAAAAACTTTGTAAGCTGTCACAAGTCAAGTGCCGAACAGCAGGAGGCTGTCAGATAGCTCAGCTGAGGGGGTTATGGTTTCCACTCACCCAGTCAAAGTGCACAGTCGTTCATGCCGTTCTGCTCTGGTTCAGTGGTGAACTGTTCAGCTGTGTCTCAAGGGTGAGCATCAGACAGGCATAATTTCAAGGCCATGCACTGTTGCTCACATTATTATTCTAAGCCATATTTACCTGTTTAGCTGTGAAAAGAAGGAGCAAACAGGTAGGTCTCAAATATATGTCTGCTCAATTTAATCAACGGTGACGTCTTTTATACTTCATCATGTACTGAAACCCTGTTCTGTTCTGATTGACCCTATAACCTTGTTGGTTGTAGAAATATACCTGCACAGCTCATACTGAGGCTTCATGGGTATTGGACAGTGGAGACATACTAGTAAAACACATGCAAACCCTAGGAAAACACAGAATATTCTTTTTGAAACCCTGGTTCTTTAAATTTAGATCGTGTATCTCTGTCCATCCGGCTCCTTGTTTTCATGCATTATTGTTATAAAAATCTGCATGTACTTTCTCATCCTGAGAGAATCAGCTACATGGTCCCTACTCCTCGTCTTAAGTATATTAAACGGTGTCTTAGTTCTTCCTGACCTCGCTGTATATATTCTGTGTGTGCATATACCACATACAGTACGCATTAGTTGTTTACCCAACCTTCACTGCTCATTCCATACGTTCTTTTAAATTTCCAACAATAGTTTAAATGATCAATAATGAGCTTAGTTAATGTCTGTGTTTGCAGTTCAACTATGTGAGATCTCTGTAAGTCTCTTCTACTGCTGCTCTACAGTAGAGGGATGTTGTTTCTGGGGCTATCACTGATTGCCTAGCTCCCTTAATACAGACTGAAAAAAAAAGGCAAAGCACAGGGCAAGAGGGCAGCAATGTTTTGCTTAAAGTACATACCTGTACACACTGACACCTTACGGAAACAGGCCAGAATATGCCAAATTATGCCCCGTGTAAAGTGGCAGAATGCCAAGCGGACGCAGGGCTGGTGTCAGTCAGAACACCACATCAGATAAGACAAAAGCTCCAGTCGTTCATACCCACAGGTCTGTCCCCAGAGCACAGAATACTGTACCTGACACATACCAGCCATCAAGGAGATATGCCACTTCCCACGTAGTGTTGCCTCTCAGCAAAGGTGGTGATAACATAAAGGATATCACACAAGGTTCGACTCAGTGTGCAGCACTGTGGGCCTCGGCATCTGTCTCTCACACACCCACAGGTCTGTGCTCGGTCCACAGGTCTCTTCCACATCACCCTCGCTCAGGCAGCAAATGCCACCCACCAGCTATACCAGCTGCCAAACAGTAGGTGGTGGGATGCAAAGTAGGCAGGTGTGAGTACAACAGCAACTCAAAACCACAAACCGCAGTCTCAGAGACACGTAGGTCTCCGTATGGACACAGGGAAAAGACCTTGAGTGTCATTAGCAAACAATTCTTACAGTATAGTATGTACATAGAAAATTAGTATAGCATGTTACATCAGGCAAGAGAAATGGCATTTCTAATTTATACTAGTGATAGAATATACCACATATGAAATGGGGAATGGTTGTGAACCATCTTGAACACTTTCTGCACACAAGAAGGTACAGCCTATTAAAATCACCTGCAGGCACAGCCTTTGCCAGATCTGTGTCTCCTTTCCTTTGTGGAACAACACGATTTATGATGCAGGATCCAATTATAGTAGGCAGAAGCTTGTCAAGGGCAATGAGCTCTAGTGACCCCTGACCCCACAGTCAATTTGTCAGTGCCTATGTCTTAATTTCCAGCATGCTGCAGTTAATCGCCGCTGCTTCTGTGACATATTGTCTTCTACTGGGCACACGAAAGAATGAGTTGAATTCCCGCTCACTGTCAGAATTGACTGTATTAGTGGTGCAGCATGGTGGTGAAGTGGTTAGTTGTGCTGTCCTACAGAAAGAAGGTATGAATGTGGGCCTGTCTCTGACGCAGACTGGCAACGTATGATGTGGATGTACCCCGCACTTTGTCCAATGACAGCAGGGATTGGCTCCAGCACCCATGTAGTTCTTTTAGCAGCGAAACCAGTGTAGATGGTTTCAGAATCACTTAATGAAACAATGCCTTTTAACTTCAGGGGGATGGGTGATGGTTTTGGTATATGGTGACCCTGACTGTTCCATTTTGTGAACTTTTTACAAGTTCATTTTGCTATGAATATGCTGATCGGGTGTGCAATAGACCTCACTCAGACTGACCCTTACGTCGTACCCCAAATGCCCCCTCTGTTCTATGTGTATAATAATTCATGTGTTGCTGATCTTTGATTTTATTTCCACTCTGCAGTACTGCCCTGTCAGTAAGCAGATAGTGGTATGTGAAAGTTAGAGGTGGATAAAGCATGGAGACACGTTGATACTAAAAAATCCTCATCCTCACCCACCATGTCTATCATTGACAAATAGTCGTGGGTCCTGTATGCCGGTGCTGATGTGCAGAGCACCAAGACATATATAGAAAGTGAATGAATACCACAAAAAGAGCAGCTTGAGTTCATGAAATCTGAAAATAGGACGTTTCACTTTCATAACGTTGGTCAAGCAGGCAACTAGAAGAAAAGTAGAAAAGCCCAGTGTCAAGTGTAGCAAAATTAAGACAAAAAAGTAATTAGGTCCAACTATGTGATGCTGTATTGTAGAATAATCATTTCCCTAAACAGTGTCTTCATGTCTTTTCTGATCCTCCTAAAGAAAAAACAGCCAAATATGAACCTATCAACCCATTAAAACACACAGCCTGGCTCTCCTTGTGAAATGAAAAGGGTGGATCCACATATCCCTCTGCACGGTGCACTGCTGCTGCTCTCTACCTGCCAGTCCCTCTGAGGTAGGGGGAATATTACATGGCTTCTTTTTAATGTTCTCTGTAAATCCTGTGGGGAAATTACCCAAGCCCGGTCACCACTGTTTGTGACAGATGGGAAACCTTTCCAAAGGGATTATGATGCCCTAGACTTGCTCTCATTCTCATTTCTTTTAAAGCCCAGGTATCAGTTATCTGTCAGCTAAGTTCTGGATTGCCTTGACAGAGGTGCACGTCTCGACTCGCCCCTCACCAGAGAGTGGATAAAAATCCCTGTTATGACTTCTCTGTCTCTGCCATTCACAGCTATCACGCAATAAAACGAAGAGATACTGATATTTGAAATGCACCCTAGTAATGCCCTGCTGGTCCTTGTTACCACTATAACCTTTACAGGAAGTTTAATAGTCCGTCACTACTGTGGCCAGTCCTGCGCACACGTGAGATAACACCTTTTAGGAGAGAGCTGACACATTTCTACAATAAAGCGGATGCTGTTGATTTCTTTTTTTTTAATTATTGAGACGCTGTGCACTATGGGTTGCAGCCATATTCAGTGTAAACCCAATGCATTAACGAGGGGCCACTGTATTACGTTAAATAAAACCACATTCATTTACAAAGCACGGTCCTAATGTAGCAGTGTTTTGAATCAATGCTTGTGTACATTTCAAATTACCACATATGCATAGAAAAGAAAGAAAGAGGGAAATATGTATTAAGTATTTATTTTAAGTACTATTTCTATGGAATGTGTATGACCACACTCGCCCCGGTAATCTCCTCTACTTCCTTACTACATTTAGTAGTGCATGTTAAAAATGTGAATATTCATATCATATACAATACATGTTTGGCACATAAAGTGAAACATTTCAAGCCTTATTTCGAAAACGCTGTATATCTCTGTCCAGACCAGTACGTGCAACCGCAATCATGGAGGTGGCTGCTGTCTTGACAATTATCGACACTCTCCACTTGGAGGGTTAGCCACAGAAGGTCATTTCTGGAAGGGCTGGCTTTTTGCAGCTGGATGAGGAGTGGAGAGACACAGAATTCAAATTGTGTGAAGTCCACTGTGAAATTTCAACACGTGGTGATGACTTGGGGTGTCATCTACTGGTGTTTTAGTCTGAAGCCAATGCAACTATCTGCCAGAAGATTTTAGTGCTACCGTCTGCTCACAAGCTTTGTGATGATGCCAATTTACTTTTCCAACAAAATTTAGCTCCTGCCCACAGTCCCAAAACTACCGCTAACTGGTTGGCTGACCACAGATCTACTGTCCAAGTCACCTGTCCTGAATCTGAACTTATTGGGCATTATCCAAAGGAAAGCAGAGAAACACCTGACCTGACAGGACAGCTATCAAAGCAACCTATTTTTGTCTCACATTGATATAATAAATTGTATTATTATGAAAACAAAACATAATGTTTTTACCAATATAACATTTTAGTAAAAAAATCAGTAATGAAACCATAAAACTGATAAACCATTATCAGTTTTTAGTCTGTTAAAGTCACAATAATTTAATTACGAAATCATTTACTGTATAATTTTCTGCTGCCAAATCAAGTTAAAACCAACCTACAACTGAAAATAGTGGGTACAGCCAAATTGGACCGTGAGTAGTAAACTGCTAAAGTCACTACTGAATTATTTTTATGAGAATTAATAGAGAGTGTGTTAATATTTCTTGTTAGTTGGTTAAATATCCGGAGGAATTTCTACCACTGGATGCTGAATTGATGTTGTTCTTAAGTGAACATTATTATCATGAGTGAAATGGGTCACCTGCAAATGCAGTTTGTCTGGATTTGGCAACAAGAACAGCAGAACTCAGATACTCATTATGTCTCATTATGTAATACAGCATAAGAAAGAGGATCATCCCGCCTTGAATACATTTATAAAGCGTAATACCATAGCCATCGTTTCCTAGTGCTTTGCCAAAAGCCACCATCTTAATCACAGTCTTCATCTCTTTTTAGGAGAAAGATATTTCTAATTGCATTATTATTTTTAGTCATATAAATAAGCAGCTTCATTTAAACTGTATTTATAATTAGAATAGTTTTTTGATGTTTGCCAAAACTGGTGGCATAAAGGAAAGACAACGCCTTCTCTTAGCCGTGTGCTTCTCCCAACAAAAGCCACTGTGCTGTTGTTTCATCCTGCCTTCCTCGTTTAAATGTTTGAACACCTGAAGGTAAAAGCACATTACTTAACTTTCCGGTACACATTAGCGGGAAGAAATAAAGGATTCCCTGGAGATTAGTAGACATAATTCTCCATTCAAAAAGTCTTTAAAGGAAGCCTGCATTTGCTGTTCTTGTAAGTACTTGCTTTTTGTGTAACATGAAATTCCCAACGGATGCCAGAAACTAATTCTGCACTACCCACAATATTAGAAAGAAATAAAGCCTGAAGGAAGCTCATTTACATATGTTACTCCCATTGTCCCTGCACTGAGTGAGAGTGGAGCCTGTACAATATATATATTCATCCTCTACAGCTTCACTTGGGGTATGGATATACTTCCTTGCATCTTTGACATTTATTTAAATGACATTCCCCCTTTCAGTTGCGTCAAACCTCCCAGGTTCATTATTTTCTGCTCTCCCAAGTAAGACAAAGATAAGTTTCCACGAGGGACTGTTTAAATAACTCGTCTGACGAAATGAACGGCTCAATGCACAGATCCTGCTGTAATTTATAATTTGCTCTGTACAGCTGTGTAATAAACCATTAAGTATCATATTTGCCAACATTATAGGAACAATGTGACATTTTAAGAAATAAATTGTTGTTTGTGGCAGATTTGGACGGACACCTGTCCAGTGCCACTGGGTAAGGTTTCAAGGGATAGTTTGGAAATTGATAACACCTGGAAACAGCTGGCTCTTCACAATTAGCTTCAGAAATATGCTCAACTCAAAAGATCATAACACAGTGAACTGTTCCCATTTCTTGACAAACAAAGACAATATGTGTCCTCAGCATCAATCAAAAACTCACAAACCTAAATCTGGAATGAGGTTTTGCCACCTTCATCCATAGAAATACAAAACTAAGTGAAAAGTTTTCACGCATCCGAACTTAATGAGCAGAGAGAGAGTCGTCAGAACTTACTCCTCCCTTTGATTTCCGGGTATTAGAGCTGTAAATATTGAAACTGTTAACTCTTTCTTTCATTTAAGTTTGCCATCAAGGGAGAATTTTGCTATGCATGTTTAATTCATTATCAATGCTGGTTTATATCCAGGCATGTTTTTGAATGGAATTCATTCCTGAAGAATTTTAAGTACATTTAATCATTTTTCCTAGATGCCACTCTCTAATTGAAATACTTAATGATAAGATTAAAGGTCAGTCTATCTCAGGAGTGCACAAAAAAGGGCTCTGATTTTAAGCTGACATATAAAAATTAAGTCTTTTAACTGACCGACGCTCAGAAATAGGGAGGAAAAAGAAGCAGTGGGAAGAGTAATCTTTTGAGACGGGTTGTAATTTTACTAAGTGAGTCATCAAAGATGGCCATTTAATCCCAGATCTGTCCCAGACACGAACAGAGAACTCTTTTGATCAGAAAATGAGGCCAACACTGGGCCTCCAGAGAAAAACCCAAATCCATTTTGGGGATTGAAGTCAAATCAGGGAATGAAAATATCAGCACACTATTTGTCAAATCCAAAGGGTTTGTCCAACGATTATATAATTAAGTAAATTACAAACAAATTAGACAATTGCCTCTGATTGATGATTAGCGTGCATCACTGTTGATATATTTGGATCCATGTCCTGCTAAATACAGACTGTAGGAGCAAATGTTGGCTTGTGTTGATGTATACGTGTCTTACGCCGTTCATATTTACGCAACCATCGCAGCCTCATACACAGAAACATCCGAATATTAACGACTGTGGTCTATTATTGAAAAGAAAGAGAGAAAAAACTGCAATATTTAAGAGGTTTCGCTGCATTCCAGCACCTGCCCTGCATACCAAAGGAAAAGCGAGGAATTCTCAGCTGACCTGGCCCGGTGGCCTCCACACCACGAGCACCCTCCCACACAACCCGGTGTGCACCCAGACGCTGTGACTTTCCATAGCACGAACAGCACGAGCAAGTCTCTGCCTGGCAGCCACTCTTCATATTCCGGGATTAATGTAAATCCAAACAAACTAAGAGGAAGAAGCAGCAGATGATAATGGGTAAACGCTGTTTGCTTTTTAATATCTGTCTACATCCAAGAGACCGCTGCCTCCTCCAGCAATGTTGTGACGTTTTGTTTCTATGGTAAACTATGCTTCCTCCAGATGAGAGGTGTCCTCGTTCATCTGGAGAAATGCTTCTCACGATTCCTACGCACTTGTTTCTCTTTTGACAAATCTGCTGCAACACCTTTACACCAACATTTGGGGGAAGATACACGAGCACGTTCCCTCAAGACTCCCAATTCTGACGCTTCTCATTTTCGTCCTCTCCGCGGCTCTCAGCGGAGGGGGGGGGGGGTGAAAGGTTTTATGTTTAAAATGAAAAGAGGTGTCATGAGGCATCACTAAACGCGCGGGGACCACGTTTGATTGCTTTGCTCTGGCGTGGGTCTAGGGGCTGTTCTCGTGTCGGTTTGGTGCCTATCACTTGCTGCCGGTTTGCCTCATCATAAATAATGCAGCCTCCACCCTGCCCATTCAACAAACACCTAAATGAAGACAGCCTGCATTGCAGATTCTCAGAGTGAGAAAGGTTACTTCAAGGAACACGGTGGAGCCAAATGAGAAAACAGCGGGAACGCGTTTCACGAGGATGCCTTCGTTTGGGGGTGGTGTTTACAAATAAGTGTATATGTGTTTGAATTGTGTGTGTGTGTGTGTGTGTGTGTGTGTGTGTGTCGGCGTGCCTGCGTGCACATGTATCTGCTTGTGTGGGTGGAATAAATAAAAGTACCATACATATCAGGGGTAGTATAGAGAGAGAACAGAGGAGTGAATACGAGCCTGTAAAATACAGTAGCTCTGTCTCCCGAAATATCATGTTTTTGGGGGAGATGAGATTGGCATAAAAAAATATGTATGACAGTTATCTTCCACATAAAAGTCTGCTCAAGCAATGCTCCACAAAAAACTTGTGGCTGAGACATTCCAACAAATGAAAATCTGCTTCCTCTCCTCTTTTAATCATCTGAGTTTCTGATGAAATACCTTGAGCTGGAAGCACATAGGGGACTGCTAATACCGCGAGTAAGGACAAACCACCCGTTCTGGCTGCAGTCTCCAAATGGATGGCTGGATGAATGCGTAAACACGTTATCATAAATGCTACTCGTCCGTTTCTAAAGTTTTGTTTTGTTATGGTGCGTGTTGCTCTGAAAAGGGACAAGGACTGTTTGACAGGTGTTCAAATGAACAAAGCAAATGCTCAAGGAGAAAGCTCAGCAACAGGTGAACAGATTACATGTAGGTCTAATTAATATAATATTAAGTATAATATAATAATAGTAATATAAATTTTTGAAAAATCGCCTGAAAAATAATTTTTTAACATACTGACAGCACCATCCTCTCTTCGTCTCCTCTCTCCATCTTTGGGCTGGTCTAAGATTGGTTGGTTGTTCGTACACCACCCCTGAAGCTACAGAAGCTGGATAACTTGTAACCATTACATAATAAGTTATAGGTGATATTACTTTAACAATAACGTCTCTCCCATGTTTGGTGGTGGAAGGAAGGCAGCATAGTAAACAACAGTGAGCCAAACTCTCTGCTGCTCAAAATTCTAAGTTGAATGACAGCAGTTCAGAGAAACAGGAGGTACAGGAGGTATTTCTCTTTATTCTTTGTGCTGCCGTGGTTTCTGAAGACGTGATGTCTTCATTCCTAATATTACAGCAGCTTTAGCAACTGGGTTCAGTTTATGGCCGGCGTTGGTCCCTGTGGTTTTTACCGTGCCATGTTAGCCTCAATGAAAAGTAGATTAGACATGGGTGAGTAGATGCTTAGTGAAGCATTTGCACACAAAAATCAAGAGAGTGCACTCTCTTTGACTGTGTGTGCTAACCCACCACATCAGTATTCTCTAACTGCACCTTAACATCAAAATATGTTACCCTCAATCAAATGTAGATTAGGCAGAGGTCAGATGACGACCGTGTCAGCTGCCAGTGGTCCATGTTGGACATAAAGAACCATGTAGAACATGACACGCACGTACCATGATATATGACAGTAATGTGCTCAGCACAGACGTTATTGATAGTCAGGTGATTAATTAGTCAGAACACAAGAAAACCCCAATCAGTTAATTGTTTCATGTTGGCGCGGCAACGCCCAGACAGCACTGCCTGTAAAATAACGGTGGCAAAGGATAATAAATGGCTGCCTGGAATTTTAATTAATTACAGTGGCAGTGTTTGTCTGCCTGTGCTAAGCCGTGTTAACATGCGCCCGGTGTTGGTTGGTTACACTCTGTTTACTGTCTCCTGAGTACCTCCAGAAGATATATTCTGTGCTCTCTGTAATACAATCCAATTTATAGATAATTGATTCTGGGACAAACTCCAACTAAATCTGCCTTCTGGGAAGAAGGCTAGTGGTCACACAACTACTGAAAGTCTTCAGAACGTGAACATGAAGCCAAGAAACTGTATCTTGGCTTGATACTTGTTCATTATTATTCTTTAATCATAAAAAAATAAATGTGTGTTTTAATAAACCATGCTCATGCTCACAGTGTAACAACGCACTGACAGCACTGGTTCCCAGAAATGAGCCTTTATCCCCTCTGATGCTCCTCTATTCTCTTCTGCCGTGTAAAAAGGTCGTACCACATGTTACCAACGTGTTATGGTCAGCTAGTACACATTATTATAAATTAACAACACTTCAACTGACTGGTTATTTGCACGCAGTATACAAGACATCTCAGGTCCCCTCTACATCACATAAAAAGTCTAAACCTTGTCAAGACACAGCAAAAGGACCTCGGGGAATATGTGGACTTTTTTGCTTGCCGCACCTAATAAATGTCAGCAGGCTCACATGGGTTTGTAAACACGTGAATCAAAACTTTGGCGTTATTGGAATCAGCACACAGATTTTTAAAAAAAAGGGCGAACCGAGAGCACATGCAATGGCTGCTTCTCTCTATTACCCAGCGGATTGTTAGCTTTCGCCTCACAATCCAGCACCTATGTGACTTTCAAAAATGCTTTGTGGTACCTTTAGCACGCCAACTCCATCGTTATGAATACCTTTTTTATTCAAGGTCATCCTGTCATGAAAAATTGAAAAAGCCTGTGGCAAGCAGGAGCTATCAACACTATGTGACGCCACAATTAAACACTCAATAATGTCATTTCATCCCCCTATTGAAGTATGAGGGCAGGAAATAATCCGAACGTGTCAATTGGTCGATTGCTCAGATGGAAATAATCTACAGTTATCACCTCATTGGAGTTTAAAACTTAGCCTCAATTGGACCAAGTTCCTTTTTCTCCACCTCAAGTTAACGCGGGTATGTAATGAGGTATGTAATGTGATATGTCCGGCACATTATGCTTAACGCTACTGTGCGCTAGAAGACTTTTCTCAATAGCAATGTGATACCTGCATTTCAGTAAATTTTATTTCAGTAATTTTAGCATCTTATAGCTTTGAAGTACTAAATTCTTCAAGTCATGTTTGTGTTGTTAATATTCATTCATTGATTTTTGCACACGTGTGTTTTATTTCTATTGTTTCCTTTTAGCCTGTACTCAGAGCATGTTGACATAGATGTGCAATAAATGTCCGTGATTTCAGTGAGAGTACATCGATCCTGAAAAAACTCTTGTGTTTCCCCTCAAATATTAAAAAGGGCTGTTAATGAACTGATTCATTGTCACGGTTAAAAATGACTCGTGCCATCCATCATGCTGTGAAATGTAGCACAACTCCCAGAGAGGTTGGCGTTTTGCCCACCATTCTCAAGGCAAGAGATGCTGGTTTCCAGCTGCTTATATGCCCTGGTTTTGGTGCAGCTGAGGTGCACCCGCTTGCTCGTATACCTGGCATAGAATGCAAGTGTGCCTCCCACTCAGTGCGACTTTTGATTTCAGTACAAGGAGTACAGAGTGTACAGCCGGGTATCTATGTAAAAGAAATAACTCCTGATGTCAATGAAGTCAATAAAAACTTTTCTGCTTCTAAAAACTTTCACTGTGTTGCTTTGTAAATACCTAAGCAGCCGTCATCATGTGAATAGTTGCACTTTTAACAGCACTGGTGATAGAAAAATTAAATCGAAATGCTACTTGTCTCGATATGTTGAGCCCGACATTGTGTTCCTGGCTTTGCTGGCACCCGAGAAAGTGTAAAGTATGACTGTACTCTAACAGGAACTGCAGGCACTGCCCAGAATTGTCAGACGTTTCGCTGACAACGACCACTTAACACTTAACTTAACTCTAATAAACCCATGTTCACATTAAATTTAGGTGAACTATCGAGCTTTGCTGGAAGTTTGTACAAAAAACCTTTGACTGGTTAATTGTTTCTAGAAATCTGAAATCATGAATATACTCTGAACCGGAGAAGTTGAAATCAGTGAACCAATCACAGATGTAGACAGTGGAGACAATGCTAACGATGGACAATCACAAATCATTTGATTTGGATAAGTGGAGTATATCAAACAGTGTGATGCTAAATCACAGAGCTGATAATTAGGTAGGCAAGTCTACTAAGACAGAGAAGTCACTTCAATAAGTTCAATCTACTATAAAAGTAAATAAGGATGTTTACAAACTTAAGTCTCTAATGAGCTTTACTACCCTAGTGCACACACACACACACACACACACACGCACGCACAGCAGTGCTTGAACTAATTCTAAAGTGTGTTTCCTGACTCTCCCATCTCTTTCCTTACCCTGATCACTTCCTCTTCTAAGCTGCGCTGCGGTGGCTTTGGCATACTCTCCAGAAAAGTGTCACATATTCCATGTATACAGAAAACTTTCATGTGTGGTAACAACCCACTCAAACCCACAGCTATATCTCACTTGGTGAAAAGCTGAACTGTCACTGTCACCAGACACACACACACACACACACACACACAGCTGCTCAACGTGTCACCTCAAAGGTGAAGTTTCACTTCAATTATCAATAGGCCTTTAGTGATGCAATCAGCAAAGTAAATAGTTATAACAAGCCTTTAACCCAAACTTTACAATAGATGAGTGATGTTTGTCAGCGGTATGTGCATTTTCCTTTAATTACAGCCCGAGGCACTCTGAGATCTTTATGTAAATCACCAATACCTGAAAAAACTGCGTTTGGGTTCACTTTCACAGGGAATTGGGAACTTATCTAATATTTATATCCCCTCTAATTGCATGGCATAATTACAACCTTGGCCTTAAGAAAGGCTTTGGAATAAATTGAAATAATTTGGCAGCCAAAAGTTGTGCCTGCATGCTGATTCTCCCTGCTGCACCTCTGGAGAAAAATCTGATTAAATACACTAATAATACATTAAAACCAGATAGGAATGCTTCTTGTGAAAGAGCAGCCTGAAGCTGAATGGAATCAAAACAGCGTTATTCCAAATCTCAATACAAGTGTGAGGAAAGTCTCAGCCCACACAAGGTCTAAGGACAACGGGCTTGAGTGCTTGAAAAATGCCTCACCACACCCAAGGTGCACTGTTGTGAGAAAGTATTTGCCCCCATTTAGTTTTTTGTTTTTATGAAATATGAAATACAGGTACAATTACTGCCTTGCCTAAACTTGGCTAGTTCCAGATGAAAACGTAAGTGCTCCCTAAATCTAATAACTGCCTGTGCGAGCTTGGCGGCAACAAGAGCAATGAAGCATTTGTAATAATGAGACTTTCACATCGCTGTGAAGGAATTTTGGTGCATGTTACTTTGCAGAACTGTCTTGTTTCAGCCACACAGCACGCGCGGCATGTTTTTAATTCAGGCCACAGCATCTCAATAGGATTCAAGTCCAGTCTTTCACTAAGCCACTCCAAAACATTCATTTTCCTTTTCATCAGACATTCAGAGGCGGACTTGCTGGTGTTTTTTGGGTCATTATTCTGCTGCATAACTCGCGTGCACTTGAGGTCTCAAACTGATGGCTGCACATTCTCCTTTAGGATTTTCTGCTAGAGCTCAGACTTCATGCTTCCATCAATCAAAGCAAGTAGTCTGGGTCCTCAAGCTGCAAAGCCGTCCCAGACCCTCACACTACTACCAGCATTTTTGGTCTGGCTTCTTCTATGACTTCCTGGTTAATTCGTTGTTGTGCTCTTTGAGGAATGTTTGTAGGACAAACTTTGTTTCTATCTTTTTTTACATTTCTGTAAGTCAGTGCCTGACATATTGCTTTTTGTGATACTTTACCGCGGTTCACTTTGTTGCACAGCATCTCTTTAAGTCATTCATTGATTCAACAGGTCTGACGGTAATCAGACCTTAAAATGAAATAAAAAATGAAATAAATAGCATTTGTTTGATGATTTATATCATTTCAGTGTGATACTTTTTTAAAGCACCGTATTGCCCCATCTCATCTCTACATGTCTGAATGTTTCTTTATTCTCTTAAAGGCGCATGTCTGTCTCCTTTCTCTCTGTTCCGTTTGACTGCTCCCACACAAACACGGGGCACATATGGGGCTTGCTGATCCCGTCCCCCTCTGCGTTCCTCCAACATGCAGGCGGGGTCACAGATGATTAAAGCTGTGGCAGGTGGACTCCACTTTGAAACTATCAATAGGCCCCAGAGAGCCGAATCAAACAGCAAACCCTCCATCTCCGTCAGCCCAGGCTCTTGGTGGCACCAAGGGAAAGGACATGCAGAGGGTGAGAGGGCAGACTCCTCAGTATTCTCATTGTATAACATAGAAAAAACGTCATGGAGGTATTCCTGCCTCTCAGAGTTGCTCTGATGTTATTTCAAGCAGACTTTGTGGATTAATTCAAATCACCCTGCAGCATTCGACCAGATGAGCACATGAGGTTTGGGCTGTATTCTGCAGCATCTTCTTTTTCCCCACCACCCTGAACAACTATAGCTTGTAAGTGGTAAAATTCAGTGCATAGCCTGCCAGTGCTGTAGTACTGTTCATACAACACACTACAGCAGAAAAGAAGAGATGTTCACAGACATCTAGGAGAAATTAGGTTTTCTGATTATTGAAATGTTGCAGTTTCCAAAGCTTTAAGATGCAAAAAGCAGAGCATCAAATACTGATGTGGTGTGAAAACATGTGGCCTCTCATAGATGCTATCTGACAGGGTTTGACCTTGTCTGTCTGGACAGAACAGGTAGACTGCTCTAGGAATATATGAGATGTGTCTGTGGGTCCAATACACTGCCCCGCAATATTAAAATAACTCATTAAACACAAAACAGATCACGTTTGGGAAGGAGCTCTGTAGTGTCCAGAAGATTTCTGTGGCATTGCCTTGAGTTTGGATTTGAATGCAGCCTCCACATTTTGGGCAGATTGATAGTATTTAGCTTCATTGCTCATTTAATTAGAATTACTTGTATTTTGTGATAATTAGTAAAAACATGCAAACAACTAATGCGGTGACTATACAAGCAGCGTATCTCTCTATCCATCCATCTGCTTAGAATTAAAATGAGCAAGCACGGTATAATGTGTATGTGACTGTCAGGGCGGTATGCTAGTATTTCCAGGAGGAATGATTTAATGGAAATGTCAAGAGCAGCAGTCGCTCCAAGCAAAGGCTGAACCCTCTGATACAATGTGAGCCACTTACCTCAGTGGGGATGAGAGGCTTGTTGTCATTCAGCTCCGGTCCTGACCAAAATCTGCCTTTATCAGAACAGAAATGGCATTGTCACTTTTTAATGGGATTACAGGTCTTTCGTTGCATATTAATTTGCCAGGAATCAATACGGGCCCTGCTGTTATTTGGGGTCCCTTTGAACAAATAGCTGCTTAGCTTACATTCTGCAAAAAAGAGTGATGAAGAGCAAGGCAGGAAAGAATGGAAATGAGACTATTATGCACTGTGGGATTTCTGAAAGAAAGGAATGGAGAGAAGTAGCAGGCAGGAAGGAAGGTCAAACGGACCCTTAGGAAAACAAAAAGTTTCATTGGGTTTCAAGCTTCCAGTGGGTTTTAATTTTGAGATTATTTGGATGAATGACATGCAGTTCATTCCTTACATGTAGTTCAAGGAAAGGACATGTGAATAATTAGGTGTGAGGAAGGGAGGCAGGGGGGAGAAACCCACTGGACCACCAAATGAATATTGGCTTTATTAAACTTTACAAACAGTATATGAGTAGACTGAGAGTCCATCTGACCGGATGGTGAAGTTCCCTCCAGGGTGATCTGTCCATGGTGCTGAAAACGCGCATTTCACACAGCAGTAAAAACCCTTTTATGTGTTTCAAGTGCACTTTGACTCTCTGCTTTTCTTATGAACCACTTTACAAACAGCACAAACGGCGCACTGTCCTGTTTGCATGCGCCAAAAGAACAAAGCGCTGGAGTTACGGATCGTACAAGTCAGTGGTTGTGCACCTTCAGTGCGCGGACATGGGATACGCGCGACTCAATTACTGCGGTGACCTTCAGCTGTTCTTATCGCGCCATCTCCAGCAGTTGGCATTACGGCACAATTAAAACGCGTGTTCAAAGCGACCTGTCACGGCGGCTGTTTGCCGTGCTGCTTGGCACCCTGTGGTGAGGAGGGTGACATCTGTGACTCCTCGCCAGGGGAGCCCGGTGCACGCACCGAACTGGAGCTATTCTTCCAGCTCTGCCTTCACCGAATAATTACATCAACGACTCCGATCAGGGGATTTTTTTTCTCCCACCGCATACTTACATGGAAGGTAAGGTCTTTTTAGACTCCTGACGCGCTGTTGTGTTGGTGCTGATCTGTGTTTGTGACCTCCAGGCGCTTTTCATTAAGCAGATTTGCAGAAATAGCTTCATATTCTTGTAACTTATATGGATGCAGACTGTGTTGTACTGTTGATTCGGTGTTAAGTTTCGGTGCATCTCTGGCTGTATCGCTTCTGAATGTGGGAATAAAACCACTTTCCTTACTCAACACTTAATGCACCTGACCTGCCTCGTTGCCTTACTGCTGAGCATCATTCCTGGCGGGTTGACCGCTGTGTTTCCACATGAGATCGGTACCTTTGGGGTTTGCAGCTGTGTGGTTTCGAGAAATGTGAGCGTCGCTGCAGAAAGTGATGCAGCCTATTGCTGAGGAATGAACCTGCTCTATACAACTTTCCTGCCCCTGAAAACGTGTCTAGTTATTGGAACGAATCACACTACGTGTTGCGCAATATTAGATGAGAGAAAATGTCGTTTTTTAGAGGCAGTGTTAAAATAAAAGTAGTAATCCCCTGTTTTTGTTTAATTCTATAGTTTATTTGAATTTTAAAAGCAGTTTCCAAAGTGGCAACATCCGAAGGTTCAGTTTCATGTTGGGATAAATGACTCCAGGAAACGTAATGCCGCGTAAAACACTGATTTTCCAGGCAGCCAGTATTATCTTTAGGACCCGGCGGAGCACTCATATGTAACTGGACATCGTGGCTCCATTTGAGGAAGATTGGTTATCTCTCTGCTCCTTTACTGTCCGCAACTCGGCTGAGCGGAGAAATCTGTGTAACCTACCCAAAGCACTCCGAGAGTCGCCCCTCTTTGGGGTGCGTTTTAATAAATGGACTTTGGACAATTTGTCGACACTGTGATTTCGAACAGGGCTCACTCGTAGTTAGTGTCACAGTCGTGCACCGCTCTAATGACTCCTGCGCCAAGAGCAGCGCCGCGTAAAGTCCAACAGCTCGTGTGGACACCAGTCGATACTCGGCGGTGGCTGTAACAGGGATGTGAGCGCGGAGGAGTCCCGGAGTGTCGTTTGGAAAGGAAAGGCTGCTTTAGGGAACGCACAACTCAACAAAACAAAAAAGTTGGTACAACGTTGTTTTCCATCACGTTTCTATGCAACGTCGCGTCGATCGATCCATCTGGTGTGGAATAAAAATGATTTCTAACGAGGAGAACCAGTCACAGGCGTAGTCCGAATTTCTCTGCAACTACAGCTGGCTGTAAATAACTTGTTGAATGAGCTGCTCGTCCCAGGAGCGCATGCATGTGAGTATTCCCACGATATAACCATAGTGCGTTTTCCCTTTTCTGTATCGTCCCTTGTATGCTGATGACATTTGTGACTAAATGGGCAATTACAGTGGGCCGATTCAAAGGCGGATCGCTGACAGTAATCAGGTTTGGAGATTCTTTAAATGCACGAAGAGCAAAAAAAAAAAAAGAAAAGAAAAAGAGTTTTTGCGTTTCGCGATTTTCCCGCGTGGCAGAGACTCTTCTGTGTTCTGCTGAATAAACGCGCTCATAAGTCTTCATCTGCGTCGTAAAGCGTTTATGATTGCTGTTGTGATTTCACACCTGCCTCATTCAGAGCCAGTCGGTAAATAAAGGGAACGGCGGCACTTGAACCTGTTGCGCAGCAGGTCAGTAAAGTCAGATCTAGGTGTGCCTCGCCTCTGCGCAAAATGTGACCCAGAACACAACGGCCTCTTCCTCATCTCCAGTCCGCCACCTGGCTGTTCGAACCTTTCCTAATGAGTCCAGACAAACCTGAACCACGCTGTGCTCGTGCCTCAGATCGCAGTAATGTTACATGCGGGTTTCTCATTGTTTGCAACATTTGTGCATGTTCGTCGTTCGGCAGAGGAAGTTCCAGTAATGCATGGCGGCACATTTATGTGCTCGCTGGCTCCTTTGGCTGGCTGGGCTCCACACTGAGGGACCCTCACACTGTCACCACATCCACCACATCCTCTCAAGTAAAAGGCTCATTGCAGGAACACACAGCCTGCCTTTGTTGGAAGTGACTTTCTGGGGAAAGTGACTTTAGTTGCAGCACCGAGGTTAATGGTGCAGCCCTGACATTTTAATTGTGTTTTGTGTGCTTACAAACCTAGTCCAGCACGGTTTCTATAGAGAGAGCAAGGGAGGCAAAGAAATGAAGGGGGCTTAGAAAGAAAGAGAGCAGGACTGTGAGATTGAATAAGGGACCCAGAAAGATAGAATGAAGGTGGGAAAGACAATCAGAAGACAAATGTGTGCCAGTACAGACATGCTTCTGCTTGCCAGTGAAATCCCACTGTGACTCATATGGAAGGGTTGATTCTTGGCTCCTGGAGCACTGGAAGCATTAACCCATTTATTGTTGCACTCATCAGTAAGCCGCAGAGCATCAGCCTGCTCAAACTGGCTGTGGATCAGAAGTTATTGGTTGGAAGTCAGCAAAATCAATAAACACAATGAGGCAGTATTGTATGCGCGCGGCACGTCCAAAATCCTGACCAGGTGTTCGATACAGAAAGGCAGGGACCCAAAATACTGTGCTAATTGTTGCGAGGTAAACCGCAGAGGGAGCACGGGAGTGCCGTGTCAGCATCCTCTTTTCTTTTAGAATCAATAAAACTGTCCTTCTGCAATCAGCCAGTGTGAAGATTACAGCAGAAGCAGAGCTGATATGCTGTAATTTGGCACCATGGACGGATCCCCGTGCACATCTGCCCTGCGTGGAGACCAATAGGCGATGAGGGGCCACGCTCCAAGTCACAAAACAATGCAACACTTTAGTGGGATTACTATAAAATGGACGGAATACATCCGCCTCGGTTTTTAAGAGTCCAGCTGGGAGTTTGTGACCAGTAGAAGCCGCGGAGCGCGGCTGCCTGCTGACTTTTAAAACACTCTGCCATGCTTGAGCTGCCCAGGGGATGGAATGCAAACGGACACAAGGGGGTGTTTCAGAGGCTTCAAAAACAAGTGAGGGAAAGAGGAAGCAAGGGAGAGAGAGGGGCGGTGAGGTGGTCACCCTAAGCTCGCTCTCTCTCTCTCTCTCTCTCTCTCCCTCCTTGCATACGGAGTGCTGCTAAAATATTGATGATTGTTAATATAGATCTGACCTCATCTTTTTCTCTGTGGATGTATGACATTTGTGAGATTTTATGAGAGGTAGCGATCCAGGAGCAGGGAAAACAAGGGTTTATTTCTGTTGTAGCATGTAAAGAATTTGAGATTATGAGCTCTGTAAATTCATCATGTGCCAGTAACCAGGGCAGCGCAAAGACAGATCGTGCTTATCCCACATACTGCCATACAGTCCCACGCTCCATTCTCGTTTCAGTGATACTTGAAACATCTGAAACATCCTCTGTTTTAATCTTTCTTCTGTCACCCTTAGTAGTGCTTTTAATGATGCTGAGTGATGTCTGTCCTCGGAGGCTCACTGAGTATCCTGACGACTTCATCTGCGTAGATTTCATTACTCCGGGTCTCTATGAATTACATCCAATATTCCAGTGGTTAGCCCCGTTAGCTGTCACTTATTAGCTTTCAATGTTCCCTATTAAATAAAAATAAGATAAGCGACCGCCTCGCTACTTGTGCCTAATGTGACTGTCTTTCTAATGAAAGCCAACCTCAGCGTGATGAGATGGTGTTTTATCTTGGTGTGCGTGTGTGTGTGAGCATGTAAGATGAGAGTGGGCCATCTCTTATCAGGGACTGACGTTTATATTTATGGAATTTGATACACACATCACTGTGAATGAAAAGGCTTATTCATCATTCAGAACTCCAGCCGTGATCTCAAATTTGTAATTGGTCTCTTCTTAGGGGTGCCGTTGATTGACATGAGCAAATTTAAAAAGCCAAACTTCCTCCGTCTCATTTTTTATTCACACTAGCCTCTTCCCTTCTCCTCAGGGTCTGTCGAATGAAACCTGCCATCCGTGCCTTCTGACATGGTTCTCATGGTCGGCTGAGACTGAGTAGCAGCGTCGATAAATTCCCTGACTCAGATGAGCATCTTTCATTACAGTTGAAATGTATTCCAGCCTGTAGTCGTGTTGTCAAAGGGGCATTAAAGTGCAAGAAGCAGGCGCGGCGATTGCTTCCGAGGTGGTCAAAACGCCTTCCGACTAGCACAATTTCCAGTTCACGACGAGTTCAAATGAGAAATTCTGATGCATCCATATGTCAGCGGGGAGGACATAGACCTGCCAGCATGTGTGCGCACACAGAGACACACAGCGAGTCATTACGACGAGGTTCTGCTTCTCTCTAAATTTAATCAGATTCCTCATGCGTTCATGCAACAAATCTTTTTATTGTAACCACCTTATTAACACATTTGAATTGACTATTTTAAGGTGAAATCTGTCACAATGCCAAAACCGTGTCCCTCCTCTGAATTTGAAAGACTCTCCGCATGATTCAGACCTGCTGTTACCTGAAATATTTTATTTCAGCAGCGGCTGTCGGTCACTGGACGCTGGGCTGGGGGTGGCATAGAGTAAAGTTGCTGACCATAAAGGTATTGCCTCAGCTGTATGTATCAGCTGGGAGAGAAATTTAATGAGTGACGCTTTTTCCCCAACAAGTACTGCTGAGGTGCCCTTGAGCGAGGCATTTGACCTCCAGCGGCTTGAGTAGATTCTGCGTGACCATGACGGTTGGACCAGGCATTTCAGATCAGCCTTAGAACAAATATGATTTGACACTGTGAACTTGTTAGGGGCTTCTAAAACAGGATAACTGCTTTTTTTGAACAGCAAATTCTGACAACATAGATGGCTTTTCACTGAGGCGAAACCTCCAGTCATCTGAGAACAGTGACAGTCAGTAACTTAACTCCCATTTACAGCTTTGCTACTCTGTTGAAGGCAGCTGCATATAGCTGCTCCATTTTATTTCCCCTACTACCCCACACACACACTTTTTACCTGAGACACTGAGATCGCGTGGGTCTCCGCTGACTGCTGCCAGGCACCATTACCTGACGTGTTAGGCCATCTGACTGATGGCTTGTGATGGCTCTAAGAAATGTACAATCCCTTAAATAGACCATTTCTGTCTCCCAATTTCCCTTTAATATTCCCCAAATGCCTCCTAGGATATCAGGACAATCACAACTCCACTTTCAGCAATGAAGGAGCAAGAGTCGGGAAAAAAGCAATAACTTAAATGCGGTGATTTGACACATGGAAATAAGCCTTTTTGTATGAAAATCAAATGGAGATTAGACTTTGCAGAACAGGCTTGGTTTGAATTGCACGCAGTGTTTTTGGCAAGGTTATTACTGAGGGATACATATAAACACTGGAACCTTGCAAAGTGTTAGTGTGTATATTATGCATGTGTGCGTGGTAGTGGGTAGTGAGACTCACAACCTGTCTGCTTCAGTGCCCTTAAACCACGTTGAGCCTCTGTTAATATTTTAATACTGTGTTTCAGATGTTTTTGTCTGTTTATATGTTAGTTTTGTTCACAAAATCTTTTTTTTTTCCTCTCTGTCCTTTAGGATGCTGCCAGTGGCAAAAACCACAATTGACAAGAACTGAAGCAAGGACACTTAGCAGCCAGCGACTTCTGAAGAGTGTCACTTGTTTCTGCACATCACATCTGACCGGTAGTTGACCCAATCATCGACGCACAGCACTTCTGAAGACGCTCACTTGTTGACACACCTCTCGAGCGAAGCAGAAGTGGCAGTGATCGAAAACAAAATAACTGAATGAGGGCTCAGCGTTGCCTGAAGCTGCTCGCACAGAAGTAGCGGCATGCCGCCACGGTTCCCAAATGCTTCACTGCGCCGTGCAAAGTTGCAGTTTATTTAGAAAATTCTCAGTAATACTCTAATTTTACAGCAGCAGCTGCAAAGACAAAAGCAAAAAAGAAGAATTCCACATAAGTCACACTGAACGATATCAGCGATGCTCTGGCCTGTACTCTTCGCTCTGCAAGCTGTATGCTCCAGTGTGGCACATGCCATGCAACATTACCCAGCAGCCTGGGGACACTATGACGTGTGCAAGTCCCAGATCTATACAGAGGAGGGCCTGGCATGGGACTACATGGCCTGTCAGCCGGAAGCCACCGACATGACAAAGTACCTGCGAGTGGCCCTCGACCCCCCAAATATCACGTGTGGAGATCCACCAGAAACGTACTGTGCTTTGGTGAGTCGTAACCTCGCCTGTCCCCTGATGGAGACAAATGAGGCTGTAGGTAGGATCTCACAGCATACTGGGTCAGGGATAGAGAGCAGTGCATAAAAGGCAGCGTGCAGTTGCTGCAGCAGAGATTAATGTACGCACAGACGCAGTGTGCATTCGGCGCTAACGCGAAGCAGGAAAGCTACACACAGGAACAGACGCAGATAGACGTACACCAGTATGCGTCCGAGATTATCAAACCGAGGTGACTGATTTAGACAAGCATCCACCGTGCATGTGTCAGTTCACACAAACATACATGAGTTGTCTGTACAGCACGTAAAGCTCAAACTACAGGTGACAGAGGCTAAAGTTCTGTGAACTAACACACATTTCTGACCATGTCGGACTGGTCTGGCTGCATAAATCATATAATTATTTACACAGTACTGATATTTTCTTGTCAAATATTTCTTGTGTGTTAATGTCCTGTAATTACAGGGGAGCTGCAGAGGAGGCAATGTTTTAGATACAAGGGAAAAAAGCACCTACTCTTTCATTTTTGCATTCTGTTGCAAAAAAAGTGTTCTATGTTTTATGCACACAATTGCAGAAATGCAACATTTTACCTTATTTAGCTTTAAAACTATTTTCATGCTCGTTTCTTCCAGGGCTTAGTTGGACAATAGTATGATGATACTGGATTTCCTCACCCAAAGTCTAATGCACGCACAGACACAAAGGGTGGTTGTGGAGATGACTGCATACACACACTCAAAGCCTACAAATAATTGCAGACATACACAGAGGAGAGATCGGCGTTGCCAGTGACAAGTAATTCTACCTGCTCAGTTGTTATGCATTGCATGCTCACCGCAGTGTTTAGCATTGTATTTCCCTGGCCCTTATCAACCATTATCAACAGTTCAGCCCCAGGTTGCATTTGTTTAGAATCATGCTCAAAGTGAGCAGCAAGAGCCCATCGGCTTTAAAGTGCTTCATTAGAAGTCGTGTGCGTGCCCGCTGAGAGCTCCTGCAAGTAAATATTTACTAATTAAAATGGGCATCTTTAAAAGGAGAGTTTTTGCTCTTGCAGCTCCATATGGCTCTGAGACATTTAATGCCACTGTAGGATGAAGAAAGAGCCGTTGTTAACTCTCTAGTCGTGTGTGACTTTCTGTGAAGCTTCGTATCAAAACACTGTGTGAAACCTTCATCAGCCCAGTAGATCATTCTGAATATGCAACATTCACAGAACACGGGGAGCAGAAATGGCTGAATGCAGACAGAGCAGAAGGACTAATATCTCATTTCATAACAATTTGTTGGTAGTTAAAGACGATTTGTCATTGTCTTGTCCTGTTTTCCTTTTTTTGTTTTTAGAATTGATCATATATTTTGTACTTTTACATACTTTACACTTTATTCTTTGGTAACAGTGATATATTTTACTTTTTTGTTCATTTACAAAATAGCACAAAGGCTAGTTACAATTAGATAAGTGAATAAAAATGTTTGTTTTTTTATTATTTAATAATAACAAACTATATTCATAGGGAGCATTACCAATTAATGTAAGTGTTATTCTTAACATGGACGATGAGGTTACCCTGATTATTCTAGCACTGTGATAATATCGCTTGCTTCCACGTGAATTAATACATAATTAGGTGCTATGTAACTGTTTGCTGAGCAAGTGGTGGAAATAAATATATATTTTTATTGTTTTTCCACCTTTGACATTTGTGTTTGTTGAAGTCTAATGCATATTTTCAGGTCATAACTTCAAATATTAAACTGGTTAATGATCAAAAACCTTCACCACTAATGGATCGTTAGAATTAGTGTCAACTGTATTTGTGTGCTAATTAGCAAATGTTAGCATAAAATGGTGATTTTGCTAAACATTACTAACATTGTGAGCATGTTAGCATTTTATCGTTGCTGTATTTTTAAATGAAACTTCATTCTGTAATATTTTCAGCGGCTTCGCCTGACCTGACCTGCCAGACTCGCTAAAGATTTCCCAAATAATAAAATGCTACCAAATTGAATTAAATGCACCATATGTGCTCTAGACAGTGGCGTGATCCCTGCAGGTTAAGTAAGTAGAAGGCATGCAGACATGCCACTACATGATAGAATTGATCTTTTAAATTTCAGTTAACAGCAGGGTTTACAATCTCCATGCCTCCAAACATGTACACTAAAGATGTACCTTGACTTTTTAAATGGCCCTACATTTGACTGTTGGGTTGTCTATCACCTTTGACATAAATCTGAGGTCATCATCTTCCAGATGATTAAGAACACGGCCTCCCCCTGCACTCGCTTTACCGTCGGTCGTGTGTTTGATCTGTTTATATTCTGTGTTGGCACACAGGCAGACTGACACCAGTGACCTTATTCACCGGTGCTTCTTGAGAGTTTGTAGATGAGAGAAGCATGCAGATGAGCTCTTTTAGGCAATCAGTGGCAGCAGTTGTGAGCCTGGTCTAATCAGTTTCCCCAGGAGATGGCCAAAGAATCCTGGATGACTTGTCTCCCCCTTCTCTCCCTTTGCCTTGTGCTTATGATTCTCATTGCTGTCGCTCAGGGATGTTTTTTGTCCAAACTAAGCTTTGCCAAAAATAGTTATGACGGAATCAGTACTCATGAAAGAGACATGAATCATTCAAGAGCGGATATTTTCAACTTAAGGTTTGTGGTTGGGTCGGTTGAAATGACGAAGATGCCCTTTTGGGTTTGGTTCAAGACTGTGTTCTCTTGAATGCTTAGGACAAGGGATAGAGTCCAGGATAAACCGCATCCAGGACAGGTGTTCTACATCAGGGAGTTAGCCCTGTTTTATTTTTAGCTGCAGACCTTCAGGGGTGCTTCAGAATGTGTTGGTATTAAGGCTGTTCTCCTGTGATGCACTGTGGCACCACTACTCACTATCATTCAACACTGGTTCCTTTTTTTTCTTTTATATAACACGCAGTGTGCAAGTTTAAAAGGAATTAACTCAAATGCATGCACTATAATTTAAGAAAGAAACCACACAGATGGATCAACTGATAGTTTTTGTGCTTGTTATTATTTGTATAAACATCCTCTTTCTGTATTGTAATTAGTGGAAGAAAAATATTTTTAATATTCAGCATTATTCGAAATGATCCAATTAGAAACATTTGAATAGTCCGAGGCGAGACAATTATTACACTCGTGCACCACATGGGCTCTAATGAACAATAGCTGTTAATGCAGAAGAATGCAGGCTGAAAGACATCTGCATGTAAAACCTCATAATCATTTGAAATGTGCTCTACAGACACAACTCTTTTCTCGCTCTCTCAAGTCCAAATCTGGCTGCCGTTGTTTTGTCGTATTTAATGCCAATTCACAAAAGTGGCAGACCATTATGCTGACTTCGCGGAGAGAGTAGGTTTAATCCAACATGCAGTTCAAAACTCAATCACCTCATTTGTAGATGCAATGTAATGGCCATGGAGACGTTTGTTTCACAAAATATATTTTACAAAAGCACTTGACACATGGCTGCAACAGCATATGTTTGGGTAAATAACCTTTACCCAACAACATTACTGTTGAATAGCCCACCCTGTAAAGCATAAGTAACTGACAGCCATGTTGGAGTCATGCCTGAAATAGATAAGAGACCTTTGCAGCCAGTGGTTTGGTGGTTTGAAATGTGGTGCCGAAAAGCTAGGAGGAAGAAGCTGAGAGACGCACAGTCTTCCCACATCATCGACAGTGCACAGATACTGTCATGTTCCAAATTTAGTATCCACTCTTTCAATTGTGTGTTTTATTGTGTAAATACATAATATAAAGGCACCTGAATGCAACAGGCAAGTACAACCTCAGATGAACTACAATTTACAACTTTTTTCTCCACTGTGTCCCTATTTATTTATTGAAACAAAAAGCAATAAGAAGAACATGTGGGCATTACTAAGTCCGTCCTCGATTAGGTGATCATCAGCAAGTGTGCAATACTTCATAAAAGCAGACAGTTTCCTGGTCTGGAGCATGCAGGTGTTCAACCATGAACTCCTCTTTATACCAGAGAATCCACAGCCTCAATAAAACAGGAAAATGACATAATAAAAAAAACTACTTAATCTACATCAGAGTGGCTAAAAAACAGAAACATCAAGGTTAGCGAATGGGCAGGTCCTAGTTCAGACCTCATCCAAATTGAAGCGCTGCAGTGCTGCAAGGAGCCCTAACTTTGGAACATGACTCCATAACTTTTGATTTATATGAATGAATGTGAACTTTGAGTCTGGCGTCAGCCCACATGCTTCACAGTATTTGCTGCCACACTGAGTCATCCGCATCACATTGGCAACATTGTGAGACCGATTCAGTACTGGCGTTTATTCTAACTACTCTGGGTCTAACTGGGTAGGTTCTTGTAATTCCTCTGAACTTTACTCAGCTCTTTCAGAATGGATGAAAGGAGTTGTGGATGCCAGTGTACCACACGGCCCCCTTGGAGGCTTAGGGAGGAAAGACGAGACAAGAGCTCCCACTAAGCTGCTTGGAGACTGCTACGCTATTGCCAGTCAATGCAGCGGACTTATCTTTGCTGGCAATGAAGGAGTTATTGTGAACTTTCAATCTGTGTCTTCCATGCCCACTGATGTAATAGACTTTAGGAAATAGAGAATTAGAAATAGAGACTATATTAAGGGAAGTAACCTTTGCTCTGTAGGCTGTGAAGCCGTGAAGTCACCAAGCTGGTGTCGAGGCTATGTTTCGGACAAGATATATTTATATTTGACTGACTTTTGCCATGTACTGTTGAGAGAATTTTTTTGACTGTAGTCAGTATAACAGAGGAATAGAATACAAAGAGTTGAAAAGGAGCATCTTGTGCTGGCTGAATTTGCAGGTGGCCAACAGTTTTCAAACACACTTACCTTAAAAAGTCATATGTCTGATTACAGCTAGTTTCTCTCTGTCAGTGCCATTAAAAATGAGTGCATTTTTAAGTGATTATACAATTTATTGGTAAAATGCAATCTGAAACACTCACACCAAACTGTTTTTATATGTTATACATTTTTATATGTTGGAACTGGTGCTTCAGTGGCAAAGCCTACAGTAAAGCTGTGGAAAACAACTTTGAGTATCACTTAATTTTAGCAGTTCAGAGGTCATATCTAAATTTGCCATTGCACCCCTTTGATTTCTGAACCCCTCCTTCTTGGGGGGGGGGGGATTCACTCATCCATGTATTTGTTTGGCGACAGGGAACAGTTGGAGCGTTTAGTTTCCCGTCACCCCACTGCCCTTGACTCTGTTCTGAACTGGTCCTGCCCAGCACATCATCACCGCACCACGGCGTACCAAGACACCGAGATGACATGCAACATGTCCCCTGACTCCAGGAGAGGGGGTAGTCATCATTTATTCTCTCACTCGCCTGCCACCTCCTTTGTCTGCTGGCTTTTTAATTTCCCCATCCCTTGTTTTCTGTCAGCTGATGATGCACAATATCTATGCATTGCTTGAGCATGTGGTGGTTGGATGCTCCATATGAGGTGAGCGCTTGACAGATAGAGGTATGTCTGCATTATTCCCTAGGTTCTCTGACAGGTTAAGTCTTAGAGGGTTGTAAATACAAAGACAGATGAATTATGCATGCAGATATAAAGGAAAGTGATGGGCTTTGTGGTGTGACTAGACAGAGTCTTTCTGGACAGCTTAACATTTCAATGCATGTTTTGTCTGAAATGGAACACATATTAAGTGTATGCATAACTGCTTCATTCTTTTTAGATTCCTCGACAAAACAGACAAAATGCTGCAAAGCCTGTTTGAAATATTTTGTAGGTGTAGGCAGGACTCAAAAAAAAATCATGCACATCTCAGCACAGAACATTTGAATTGGCATCTTCCTTTTTGTTGCCTATGAGTTCAAGTCACAAAAAAATTCACATACATTTTGTATATATCATATTACAATAGACATAGAAAGGTTAACTTCACATATTAGGTGAAGTGAAATAAAATACTGCATACAGTTTGTTTCACAGAAGTCAAAATACGATTTATTCGTTATTAGTTTGACCCTTTTTTTAAAAGTTGTACATAATATTTAAAATATAGGCAATACAAAAACAAAAAAAAGTTTGCTTCACCTAGTTTTAAGTTTACATTTTAAATAAGAAAAGTGGCAATGAACTGACACAAACTGAATATATCAAATCCTTCTTGTTGCCTTCAGGTTTGAATTTTAAATTAGGGATGAAGATGAAACTTGTTAGCTTGTACTTGGCCATGCTTGAGGACTCGACTTGCTGGAAATAAGATGGTATTTTGGAATGATTCAACGGAAATCCTCTTACCTCATGGTGTGACTCAGCTTCCTTTCTTTCCATAGTTCAGTTACATTTAACTAATTTGTTGCAGACTAACATGCCAATGCATTTTTATCGCTTCCCTGGCAAAGGCATAATGCAAGCATGTTTCATCAGTGAGTCACTGTGTTTGTCTTACACCTCGTTACACAGGAAACAATTTGTTATTTCAGTGTGTGTGGAGCCTGTCGATACCAACAGGAAAGTAGCACCAAAGTACTCTTAGTGACTCTAGCACTCATGGCCTCAGCTAGTTTTGTGCCTCTGGTTTTGTTGTGTCCATCTGTAACAATTCAGTGAAGCAATAAGAGGCTAACGGTAGTTTAAAAAAATAAGTGAAATTCCCTCACTATTGAATTTAATTCCTTTTCACTCCTACAGCCTCCAGTTCATGAACACCCATTCAGCATCCTTTTATGTTTGACAAGCTGAATGGGTTTCTTGTAAATTATATAGTAATTGAATTACTCAAAAGCTATTTGGCAGGCTGGCTCTCTGTTGCTGCCCAAGAAACTCAACTTGACTCACCCATCTGCCAAAGTTTTTTTTTCCTTTTTCCTTTTTTTTCCCTTAGCAGGGAAGTGCATGCGTGTGAAAGACTTGCCTCCCTCAAGACACTGCCTATAATTGTGGCCAGACTGAGAAGTGTCAAGCAATCAAGCAACGCTCGAGGGAGATGAAAGCTTTAACCTCAAAAGTCTGTGTGGGTCAGAATACAGCTTTGTTACAAATATAGCAATTTTTAAACGGCCTAATTTTCCTATTCAACATACAGCAGGTGAACACCTTGATTGTTGATTGTTTCTGTACCTGAAAAAACATATGGACATAATTATAATTTAATTGTCAAATAACAGCTTTAGGGACCGAACTGAACGAATGAGGTGAGGATGGGTTGAAGTATGGGGTGGCAGCCAGGGCAAGGCAAATGTTAGAAAGCTTGCCCACCTGTAGATCTGCCCCTAAAACAGGGTGAATGTTACCTAACCTGTAACCTGTCCAAACTTTAAAACACTTCCAGAGCCTTACTAACATCCATCTACTTTTCTAATGTCTGGTACAAGTGTCGATTTTGAGGGTCAAGCCTTACGGGACATAATTTTATGTTTCTGTTTTCATTTTTAATTTTTTAATCTCAAACTTAGCTGGAGGGGCAAGACTTGAAAGAGAGACATAGTGGAGAGATGACAGGCGACTGTTGTGACCCACCTCCCCTTAGGAAACCCAGCCATCATGTTGTCAGGCCATATCGATCTCTGAAAGCGAGTGAAAGAGACTGTGCTGTAGAGGCAGAGAGAGGTAGAGATGAAAGTACAGAAGGGAGGAATGTTCGCTCCCAAAAGGGGTTGGTGGGATTTTTTCATGCTCAGTGAAAACGGTGACATTTCAGTAATGCTTTGTTCCTCACTTTGGCATTTCAAATTAATAAAAGCCTCTAATAACTATGCAGATTGAAAAGATGGAGGATGAGTTGACACACTATGAGCTAACACACTGATGAACAATGCAGCAATTTCACTCTTACTCTCTCTCTCAATTTCATCCCACTTTCTATCAATTTCTCTGCAATGACCTCTGCATCTTATTGCAGATGGCTGGGTCTTTGTTTCCTACAATCCCCCAGTAGCAGATTTTAATATGCTTTAAAGCTGCTTATATAAAACTAGAATTAAAATCAATAATGTAATGATTTTATGATAGTTTCAGTGTATTGACAGGGTGGAGACTTTCTGGGGTAACAATTGGATTGCACTTTGATTTTCCTTTCAACAGTTTCAAACTATATAGATTAATTAAATGGCGCTAATCAATTAGGTGAAATTCAGTAGAATTCTAAATAGCGTAACATATTTTCATGTCAAATTTCAATTTGGTGGTAAACAGTACAGAAAACAGTTGTGTGGTGTAACTATTTCTTGTCTAACAACAGTTTAACCATCTGCCCAGTTTGTCTGTGCAGTAACTCTTCCGATTAGTTACCAAGCCAACTGTAACTACAAGATTCTGGTGAATCAATGCAGCCAGCTGTCGTCTGCCCAAATAAAATGACAGCACGATTACCGCTAAGACCACAAGATTTTACTTTTATACTATTGTGTGTGTGTTGCTGTTTCACTTCGCTTCCAGTCTTTAGCCTAAGCCAAGCTAACTATCGCCTAGCTAAAGCTTGGGAGCATAAAGGAGCTAAAGCTAGCATAATTAATATACACACACGAAACTGAATGTCCGGAACAAAGAGTTTGAATGGATGAAATAACTCAACAACAATTTGAATCTTTGTAATCAATATTATTACATTGTGAAAGTACATTTATTTTAATAAGCTTAGTACATCATAAGTACGTCATACTGTACGCGACAAACCCCACATATCCTGTACAACAACCTTTATTCAACTTATCTTCAATGAGAGATGGCTGGTGTGCGCATATTTTGAGCACAGTTAAAGCCAATAAGGCTAAAACCATAACAACCTTGCTATTAGTGTCATGTACTATTTGTACAGGATCAATAGAACACACTTTAAATTCATCTGGCGTGTTTGTTTTACACAGAAACACGTGTGTGTTTAGGGTATTCTATCTGAAGTATCATGACAGGAGAGATCTCTCTATTTCACCACATAAGTGGGCATGGAGGAGAGAAAAAATGAAACATTCTCCTATTATTCTCTCATTAAAGCAATGTTAAGGCTGTTTATTGAATCTGACATCAAAGGGACTGTAATCCTACACGCGGGCGAGCTCACACATTTAGAAACATGCAAACGTATACTCTGACAGACAGCATATGCACACAAGGTATGTGCACGTAAACGTATACGTAAATGCACAAACACAACAAATTGTGTGTGTCACCGGTGTACGAATCACTTTGATGCAACTCTCCTTACACAAACACAACGCCAGTGGCACACCCACACAAACACATGAAAACCCACCTTCAATGCCCATGATAATATGGTGGTGTTAAATCTACCCCAGTGGGACTCTGCCACATGGGACTGATAATGAGGCCAGGTGTTAATTAATGTTGAGTGTGTTTCCTCTCGTCTGTTGACTCCCCGTAAATCTCAATCAAAGCTGCGGCCCTGGATTGTGGCGCGGTTGATTTGCCAAACAGTGTACTTCAGAAGGCCAGACTGGCTGTGCTGCAGTCCTCAAAGGGACTGCTTTGGTGCAGGCTGCATTCCAAAGGGCGGAGTGTTTGGCATGTGGGCAGATTGAAACACGAGCACTGGGAGAAGTTTGTGTTTTTGTTTTGATCAGATGTCTGTTCTGATGGTAGCTAACAGCCATCAGCTCTGCATCCTCTAATGTGCGCGTGATGGATATGTTTTCATTTTGATTTGAGTGTGCAGAGTCACACATGACCCAGAAAGAACCACATAGATGTTTTACTCCTTAAAACACGTATAATTTCAGGATGACAGCATAACTGTGACAGGAAATTGCTTTATTATTCCGTTATCGTTGAACCCTTAGAGACCTAATATTAGCATTATGAGCATTATTATCTCTGTAGAGCCAAAGCATGTAACAGTTAGCTACAGTATATAATAAGTAGAGGCAGGAAATAAGATCATTTGCTGAAAAGTTGTATTTTACAATTTTTGAGGCACTTAACTGAGTATTTGATTACATTATGAAAAAACTATTACTCTACTAGTTCAGCATTAATTTATCATTTCTTTTTTGTAGGTGTGCCTTCTTATAAAATGACTAAATGTAAATATAAATAAATATTAAATAATAAATACTCATTATGTACATCATGTGGGTAAACTATTTTTATACTAGACAGAAATGTAAGCCAGTGGTTGTCTGGGAGGTGCAGTTGTGCTCCTTAAAAAAGCAGATTTTTAGCAGCCATGTTAACTGTGTGATATGTACTAATGTGTGCAAAGTAAGTAAAATATCCTAATGGGTAAAGCTATCAATCTCCCATGCGAGTGACAAGTTTATCCATCTGAGTTACGTTAGTCAGCTGATGTTTATTCAAGTGGTGGTGGCGGCCCACAGTGTGATGTAAAGTTTCCAGGTAGGTGCATCAAAGGTGGCAGGAGTGATCCATGTTCTCTGGTCAGTGTCCTGGTGGTCTGTTATCTTGGTGCCTGATGGTTTGGACCTCCAGGAGCTTGTTGAAGATACAGACTGTCTGCTTTGAGTCCTCAGGGATCTCTCCTACATGCATGATATAGACTTGCCAATTATTTCTTCATTCATAACCCCCACCACCACCACCACCACCACCACATGGTATGATGGAGCACTTACAGGTCTGATGTGCAATCCTTCTGTCCTTCATTTCGTCTGAAGGTCAGAAGAATGAAAAGCCTGGCTCTGCTGTGAGCCACTGCTGGCCCTGACTACAGGTCATTAAAGCAATATTGAGTTTCTGCCAAAGCTCCGACTCTCCCAATATCTCACCAGGGCTCATCTCAGCTGTCTCTTCCGTCAGGGCTTATACGAAGCCCTGAAAGGATCAACACCCAGTCTCTGTGTTCACTATGCACTTGAGCATTCACTCCTCTAAAAAGCAGACTATGATCTAGCTTGATAACTTTTTGGCCTATCTCCTCTGTATCACCACAAGTGTATCCACCTCAGTTATATATAGGTACTGGGGGCAAAGAGAGCTTGCACTGACTGAAAGCTGAGAATTTATTTTGGTCTATGATTGGCATCTTGCAATTTTGTCAAATGGTGCTTGAGCTCAAATTGTCATCATTTTTGTTGTCCTGGATCTACTCCCCGAACGCTGAATCACAGCCGAATGATATCACCAAGCTGTCATTTGTCAAATTTCACCTCCTCTTGTGCACCCCATGACTGAGGATGGCATCTGGAGGTGTGATAAAGGGGGTTTGGGCCAGCGACAGGTCTGCAGGTGTCATGCGGCAGGTTAGGAGGTGTAAGGCCGAGCAGGATGATGGGGTGATTAATCCAGCAACACCTCAGGTCCAGAAGGAGAGACTCCTCTCACAGGAAGTTACTGAGGGCACAGCATAAAGCTGTGCACACAGGTAAAAGACTCATTAATGTTATAATATTGTATATTCTACATTCTAGATTTTCCTCAAATGGTAAATATTAGCGTGGTCTTTTCAGAACACTGCCCTAAAGTTAACGGCTTTTATTAGGGAATTACAATTAAATTCGCTTTCAGGCATTTTTAGTTTTAGTAAAATAATATTAAATAGACGCAAAGTCATTGATAAGAAAATACAGTTGATGCATGATGAGTCAGTACGTGTGAGTACATAAAGAGTAAGTTAATGTAAAGTTAATAATTATCTTTATTAGTATCGGAAACCGTAGATTTCTATCATTTCTACTTTAGAAATGCATTCATATTACTGAGCTGATCCACCTGTACTGTATTTATTGTGTTCATGCAGGCACAGTGCAGTGTCAGTGTAGCTGTGGTCTGTGTGTCTCGTATCTTAATCAAAAAAATTTAATTTTAAAAATATAATAAAATTAGTCATTTTAATATTAACTCTGTTTATTTATTTGCTTTAACTAACTGCAAAACTATGTTTTATAACTATCATTGCTATAAGCTTTTTTATTGTGACTTCTAACTAGATTGCTGCGACTGAACTTTACACTTTATGAACTGAAAGATCTTTTTGTGCAACCTGGGCAACTGTTCATCGCAAAAATTAAAAAAGTAAAGTAAACTTCCCTAAAGCCATTTTGGTGGTTTTCAAAGGTGGCATTGTTCACATAAACTCAAGCCAAATTAATTTACTAAGTATTTACTAAAGAAATCTGTTCGGTCTCAGAGCAATTTATAGTGAAAACCCAAGAGCAGCTCTTAGACCTTAAGCTCAAATTTGACAATTCTGAAATAACAAGCTTCCCCTAAAGGAGATGGCATGAGTAGGAAACCATGGTGAACGATCTGAGCTTCAGGTCCAGAAATATGTCAGCTGAACTGATTGGTTGGATTGCCTACACCCATCCTTCAGCAGCAGCTGTCATTGGCCAGAATATTTATCTGCCGAGCCACATCTTGTGTCAAAAGGCACATCAACAGGAGCTAGCACCTTGTCAGTATCGTAAGCCATATGTCACTCACTTAAACATCTGTCACACATAACATGACTGAGTGCCTGTGTGTTTGTGTGAGTGTGTGTTTCATGCATTACTTACACTGTGGGAACCAAATGTTGGTCCCTGTTATGTAAGTCATTGAATTGTTTAGGGCAACGTAAAAGTCCCCATAAGTGAGAAAGCATGTGTGATGGTTACATAGATTAAATTCATATATTTGGCATAGAGATAATTGTTCTGCCTTTGGTCAATGACTCTTATAATTGAAATGATATGATTGATCCTTGTTAACTATTGAACACAACAATGAAATTACATTACAAGTATCCAATGAATTTCACGTTCCTATGATTAACCATGATTATGTTCTTGTAGCAAACATAGTGATCACGTTGTGGTTTTTAAGAAATGAAGCACTACTGTAGTAGCCCCGCACAGCACTAAGACCAAAGTCCCGTGTGAGGTTGGATTTAGGGAAGAAAAGCACTTTGGGTAGTCTGTAAATGATTATCATGTAGATAAATACAGACAGCGGGGTTGCCATCACATTACTTTTTATTTTACATTAACACTGGTAAAATATTCTATATTAATACAAGCACTAGTGCTGTATTTAATAATAGTAAATTACAATGTAATAGCGCCCAGCTGTATATTCCATATAACATACGCTAAACTATTTTAACAAAAAAAAATACATGGAAAAGAAGAAATCATATAACTGAACATTTATTTTAAAAAGGCTGCACAAACAGAAATCTACTTCATTTGTTATTGCAAACATTTAAAAAAAAAAAGTAACACAAACAAGTTGATTCCCGACAGGACATCAACGTACTGTATACTGTAAATCATCTAGAAACTAAATCCCACTCAGTCTACGAGGTTCTTCAGAAAAATGGACCCATGAACAAAAACATACGTGTGATTGCAGTTTAGCTGGAAAAGAACATCATTTTTAGGACACTGGATTGTCTCAGTTAGAAGAGCTGTGAGGTCCAGATATTTCTTTATATTCCGGTAAAAAGCATTGTGAGTCCCATTCCCAGCTCAAGCCTCTCTCAGCCTCTGTCATCCTTGTTCTCTTGCCCTCCTGCTGTGTGACACTAATATTGGATTGACCTTATAGGCTGCAGAGACCAGGACATCATTAGCGGAGACCAGCCACAGACTTGCTGCTAGGGCCCACTGCATTGTATAAGCTACTACTGTACCTCCAGACGGATCGTATCACATTGATAGAAACCAGCTGAGCTTGGTCAAACTGCAGCCTTGGTGGCGGTAAAGATGTCAGGAATACCAGTAAGAGACCGAGTCGATAGGCAAATCACCTACTGAATAGGATTTTAAGTAAGATATGTGCGTTATGTGTGGCACGAAAACGAAGCTTGGTGTTGAATAAAGGACTTAAAATGGTGACGTTTCACACAGTGTAAGATACTGTAGATCGTTTGGAGGTGAATTACTCACAAGAAACGGGAAATGTTTTAACAAAACACAGATATACATACATTGCTAGCTTTATTTTTCAAATATGGTCAAGGAATTTTTAGAATACTATTCTTAAAGTTTCTTCCACTTTCCAAGAAAGAATTATAATTTTTTACGGGGAAAACCGATTCAGATTTTAATTAGATTTCAGTTAAATGTGTTGAGAGATCTGCTGAATAATTCTGTATTCACATCAGCACTCACCGAAACATGGAATTACTGAATTCTAAATACTCATACTAAGTCCATCAACATTTTATTTTCTCATCAACGCTAGAACCTCTGTGGTCATCGTACCATTGTAACACCAGGTCACATTTAGAGGTTTCCGCTTTGGTACAGAACACTTCATTACTTCTCGCTTTCTGCTGAGCATTTCTCTCTCCTGCAGCCATGATCACAGGTAAAGGATCAAGCTGGGAGGGTTTATTGTTTTTCAATAGCTGCCCCCCGGCACTGTACTGAAGGCCTGGGTCTTAAATGACCACAGAGTGTATTGATCTTCATAAGGCAATGTTTTTGTTGTTAAATAACCATGGCAGGTAATCCATTGAAATGTCCTGACCTTTCTCTACCTTTCCACCTGCTGTATGAAAGCATTCCAGGTTAGGTGGAGTTGACCGGGTGAAAGTAAATACTGTACATGTCACTTAATGCTCGATAGGAAAGACACGTTCACGCTGTGTTATTAAAAAAGGAAGGGGCGTACATGAAAGGTTTGTCCCACCACGTGTGAACAGGCTCCTCGCTTAGAACGATCACTTCCCTGAAGGTCCGAAGGCAGGCGACATGGAATGATTATGGGTTGAATAGATGACTGCTCTCCACTGGTCTCAGAACTTTTCTCCGGCATGATGTAGCAAATTTCTCTCCTTTCAAAGTCTAGTTAAACTCCCTCTCAATGTTCAGCCGGGAAATTGTTTTTCTCATTAGCCATGGATGCTGCAGTCTGAGTTCTTTATATTGCCTGAGAATCGGGCTCCCGTTTCGGAAAATGTAAAGGCAGCCACCCCACTGCTCCCCTGAACCTGACCGCGATGGCAAATGAAACCGAGGCGAAAGTGAAAATTCATGCTCTCAAATAATAACCGGGTAATCATTCTCTCATACAACGTCTGTCTCTCTCCCTCCCAGAAGACACGAGCTTCGAGACTGACGAGTAGCAAATATAACAAGCATCAACACGGTTCATTGGTAAACAGTTCACACGAGTACAATTTATGGCACCCGCGGCCAAACGCAGGCAGCCGCCGTCTTCCCTATTACCCCTTAACTTTCTCTTTCACATCTCTCGATGTGTCTGTTTTCAGGCCACAGTGTGGCTTTTCAAGCTTTGTGTTCGCTCTGCATGTGCGTGGGCGTGCACGGGCGTGAGAGGAGAATACTTTTAGTAACTGAAATCTTCCTTTGAAAAAAAAAAAAAAACATAAAAAAGAAGGTGTACTTCTTTCACGCTCTCACTCCCTCCCACTCTCTCCTATTCTCTCACTCCGTCTCAGCAGCACAACCCTTATTACCCTCCTAACTGGATCATTCAATGCCCCTTCGAGTCAACTGAGTAGGCCCGGTGACCCACAATCCCGCCTTGTCGTACGTTATTGCACAGTTATCACGCCTAGCTGAGTTACAGGTTACTGATAGCATTTCGGGGTCCCACGGGAAATAAAATGCGCCTGCGGAGATCTGTATCTGAAACAGGGAAGTCATACATACGTCTTCCCGTGAAGAAGACAAAGCATCAAATAAAAAAATTTCTCTGAGAAAGAGACTTTTAGAGCCGTTATTCAAAGACAAGAAAGCAGCCATTGGTCTTTTCAAATAAAATATAATGGTGTCTGCTTATCAGTATTCCTGACAGTGATCTTCACTCAACAAAGTGGCAGCCTGGGTTGAATGCACTGCAATGCCGGGGAGATAAGCAAGTAATGTTGCAGATAGCACTGCTCTCACCTTTAGATAATTCTGCGTGTAGAGTGCTGGATGATTGCTGATTATCGAACCGCTTTACAGTTGATCTGAATCTCATCAGCACTTAACCTCATTGTTCCTGGAGCAGAGGTGAGAGGAATGTCGAACGGAATTTGTGTCTTTGTGCTCTCTGGCTATGTTTCAGCTGTCTCTCAATCTTTCACTCACAGTTACACACACGCACACACACACACACAGACAAACCCATTCAGAGCTCTCTATTCATCTCGCAAACAAACAGAAACACATGAAGAGCTCCGCTTTCTCCCCACAAACACCCGGTCTCGCTGGATGTCTGTGGCGCAGAGCAGACACAGGTCCATGAAAAATGCATGTCCCTTTGCGTGTTTCATAAGAAACACTCATCGAGATTCCATCCCCGTTCCGCGGCTGAAATACCACACAGGAATATCAATTACACTGGCAATTTGGGTGGCAGTGTAGGCAGGGGAGGTGCTGAGTGAGAATATGGGATCCACAGTGTCATCTTAATGAAAGGGTCACTATCTCCTGCTGCTCTAGGGCCAGATTATAAAATACACATTGGACTGAATGTGCTTGAAATGTTATAGCGTACGGCGGTGGAATCACGATAACGTGGAAAGCCAACAAGACACTGGAAAAGCAAATAACCTTTCAAGGCAAAGTGGACTGACGGCTGACCTGAGACCTGAAAGATGCTTTAGGATTTGTAATTGTGGGAGTGGAACTGTGCACAATGTTTGCTGTATAGTTACCTGCTCCTCAGCTCTCCGATAACAAGAAACAAGAAATAAAAATCACGCCACAACACACCCATAAGTAAACCGGAGAGCTTACGCACAATAATGTTTAAAAAACAATTAACAACTCTCCCTGCATGGGAATATGATAAGTACTACAGACTGTTTCTATTGAAGTAAGGACATGTCATTATCTTTGGTGAGGATGTTCAATGATCATGTGTTATTTATAAAACAATGTCAAACACTGTATTTTGTACCAACTGAATTACATTAGTCCTTAAAAACTAGTGTAAAACAAAGAGACATTCACACCTTGTTGCAACGTGCACTTATGCGTTGTTTTGGTGTCACTGTTTGTTTTCATAGGAGAATCCCTACATGTGCAATAATGAATGTGATGCCACCACCGAGGAGCTGGCTCATCCTCCAGAGCTGATGTTCGACTTCGAGGGCCGTAACCCCACGACGTTCTGGCAGTCCACCTCATGGAAGAAATACCCAAAGCCCCTGCAGGTCAACATTACGCTGTCGTGGAACAAAACCATTGAGCTGACCGATGACATCGTACTGACTTTTGAGTCAGGCCGACCGGAGCAGATGGTCCTGGAGAAGTCGCTCGATTACGGCCGGACCTGGACACCCTACCAGTTCTACGCCACCGACTGCCTGGATGGCTTCACCATGGAACCCAAAACAGTCAACGACCTCACCCAACGCACCCTGCTGGATATCATCTGCACAGAGGACTACTCTCGAGGCTACGTGTGGAAAAATGACAAGACCGTACGTTTTGAGATTAAGGATCGCTTTGCCCTGTTTGCCGGGCCTCGGCTACACAACATGGCTTCGTTGTATGGCCAGCTGGATACCACCAAGAACCTGAGGGACTTCTTCACCATCACTGATCTGAGGATTAGGCTGCTGAAGCCAGCCACTGGAGCCACCATGGTGGATGAGAACAACCTGTCCAGATACTTCTATGCCATCTCTGACATCAAGGTGCAGGGCAGGTAAGACCTTTTTTTTTTAGTGTTTCTGTAATGAATGAAATCAGGAATTGAGGTTTGTGATGTTTCAGCTAATTTTAACATAGTTAAAGGTCGTGAAAGGCAGTGTTTTTTTAGGACTGTCTTTTTTATTGACTTCAGAGCTGCACAATCCGTTAACTCTTCAGCAACACTTGTGGCCTTTATTGGGCTCTGTACATACATAGCTATGTGTTTTTACAGTCTATGTACTTTTAACAGACTTCGATAAAGGCAGTAAGCCAAAACACACTGGTCTAATAATAAAGTTGTTTGATAGTCTGTTTGCTCTTTGATAGTGTTGCTGGAGACCATCTTTTTTAGTTTCTTTTCTTTTTGTTCAGGTTTTTGTTCAACTTATTCTGACGCATACACCCAGTATGCCCTCTTATCTTTTTATGAACTAGGCTTTGTTTATCGTGTGCCATAGAAAGCCACATATGCACACTTTTATACAAAACATACCGTAAGGATTCATCAGCTGTAATCACCTTTCATTAGGAATGACTGAAAACCTGCTGTTGCTTCTCCACGCTGTGCTAATGCACACCTCTGTCTTAAACCAGCTTTAAAGTCAGTTATGCTATTGATCAAAAATGTTGCATCACGATTGTAAAATGTAACAAATATATAAAACAAAATATCAATGGAAGGAAGTGAGTGTGTTTGAATAAAAAAAGCCAGATAACTGAGTGCACAACAACTGGTGGACTATTTCACAGCACACGCAGAGCTTCAGTGCCTCCCTCCTTAACAGTCTGGCTACTCAGTGTTTACAGGCACAAAGTGTTTACGTGTCTTCCCCACTTCCAGTCTCAAATTCTGTTTTTACGATGAGGCCGAACTGGGGAAAATGGGGCAGCCTTAGCACAGACGGGTCTCTAGACCCTTAAATAACTTATTATAACACTGAACTGACAAGGACAGAGAACTGGAATTGCCTCTTGTGAGTCATGGTAAAGAGAGGGTTTAATGTGTCTTTACATTTTTACAGAAACACATCAAGATTTCTCAGATGTCTTAAAATCCAATGATGAAATGTCATTAGTGGATCAATTATTGCAGGAAACATTTTCTTCTCCATTCCAAGTCTTGTATTTAGAAGCTTTCTCTTCCTATTCCATCTGCCACGTTGCTACATGGAGGATCAGCTTTGAACACAAGAGAGTTTTATGCATTAAAATTAAAATTGAATTAGTTAATTAAATTCCAATATAAGCTCTAAGCCTTTACACAATAAAAGACAGAGGACAGATGACATATGACAGCGTAGAAAAAGGTACAAACGGATTACTATTCCACAGTCTCGTCAACTAGTTAATAACTTTGCTTGCAGCTATTTGATGCCAAGGTAGGGGTGTACAGTGGTGTTCAGAGATTTGTTGCTGCAAACACAGTTGTTGATGGAAAACGTAACCGACAATGCAAAAATAGATTTTGAAAAGGGTTTGTAGATTAGTCTCCATGGTTTTGCTGTTCCCATTAATAATACTCATTTGATCCATTAATAAGAATTCGCTTTATATAAAGCCACTTTTTTATATTACCAGTTTTAATGTAGATACTTTTCTTTCCTACTTAAAAGTTCATGGTTCATCAATATTCTTTTTTTACAGCCTACATTTTTAGTAAAATTTAGTACATGTCATCAACACAGCTTGCAATGTTGCAGTGTATAGAGTTTCCCTCGGTGAGAATCACCACAGTGCCCCCGCAGTTTTTAGTGATATGGAAACATTGTTGTTTCATGATGCATGGAAATGGCTCACATGATGGTTGTAAAGCCTCTACAGCTGCTCTCCAAATGGGACCTGTGTTGCTTGCTGCATTCGGTTTATATGAGGATAACTGGGTTGGTAATGACCCATCAGATGGGCCCTAGGTGGATTGAAACAGTTAGTCCCTAATTAGAATTCAGTTGACTTCAATGGCAGATTAGAACCATTAGCACGTTGACTAATTGGTAGGAGACTAATCTGGTAATTAAGAGCATTTGCAGCTGATTAAATGGTAATCATCAGGGACGCATCACTGAAATGTGGAGACATTCAGAATTGCCAGGATGTGATTCCAAATTTAGCCTTGCCCTGTTTAATAATGAGTAGATTTATGGTTTCATCTGCGAGGTTTCCTTTCTGCGCAAGCTGCAGCTTTTGCTTTAAATAACTCACATTTAGAAACATCTAGTATTTTTAATCATCTTTCCGCGTCTGAACAGATCAGTCGCCGAACACAACTATCACAACTGGCAAAAAATAAATCTGACAACACTTCATGTCTCGATGTCTTTGATCACATGACACAACAAGTTATATATTCCCAGTTCAGCCCTATCACAGAGATATCCATGCTGTGTAGTGAGATACACTCTTCCAGTATCCACACTCATACTGGAAACATGAATTGATAAGTTCGAAATTACAAGACCTCCTACCCAGCATAGAATAGCATCTCCCACAGATATCTTATTTTGCCATTCATTAGAAAGAGTAGCAAAAGGTTGGACAGGAAGAAATAAGCTATTTTGCCCAATTTTCTCTCCTTGCCCCTGGGCATCAAATTCAATTTTCCACCAAAAGTTTGTAGTGAGAAAGAAAAGAAAATAAACATACGATTTCTGTCCAGAGGTGAATCAGTAACTCACTTGAAAGAGGGTGATAGAGGTGGGTGGGAAGAGACTGATTAGAGTTCCCACCAGTCACAGTAGCCTTTTGGCTACAACCGAATGTGAACGCCTTATCACAGAGTGGCCATCCTGTTCTAGTCGTTCTGGAATACTCCGTTGATAAACTTTCACTCACCCACAGCTCAGTGTTTGCAGTGTCAGGTAACCCGCGGATATGTTGATGAATGTCAGGGTTCTGAATTGAGACTGGCACGTTGCTTAAATGTCAAATTACATTTTTTTACAATGATATGTGAAAGGTTTTTCCTCATGTCACATTTCAGAAATGACAAAAAAAAAACATGAAGTTGTTGTACTTGCAAAAGCAGGAACGAATAAAATCCATGCTTTGCATTAGCCAAATGAATAAAAGTGTAATCCCTTTACACACATAAACTCTTTTGAAATCCATCTGAAATCTCGAAAAAGGAAATGTGCGGACGTCTTTTATTCTGTAACATCTGTGTTTTATTACACATCGCAGTCTAGCTTTATTTAAACATCTGCATCAAGGTGGTTAATGCTGTACCTACAGCAGCTACACACATATGGTCTGTGGTCCTTCCCATAGCTGATGACGTCATGGGTGCCACAATAACAGCAGCTGGTCAGCTTGGGCTTCTTATGTTTGCTGCTACATTTGATTTCCAGCAGAGAAAAGCATAAACACAACATGAACACGATGAAAAAGCCTCAGATATATTTCTCCTTGCAGTGACACACTCAAAGCAAAGCCATCTCCTCTGTAACCCTTCTTATCACAGCGACTAAAACAATAGAGATGTGGAAGAGCTAAAAAAAAACAACCAAAAACTTACATCTTAGCTATCTATAGCAGAACTGTTCACTTGCATCTTAAATAAATACAGTGGGACTCACATACACTCACGATCTCTCTCCATCTTAACGACTTCCCACAGATAACATTGGAGGCGATAGCGTGTGCAAAAGTGGTGTCTACAAGCCTCGAATGACTGAGGCTCATTATCTGAAGACTCTTGGAGTCTTTGCAAGAAACGCAGTTAAACGCCGGAGGCAGGTTAAAGCAAAACAGACAAACCAATAAAAGTAAATATCATCTTCTTCAGTAACAAATCCTGGGAATCGTCAGATGTCACAAACACGTGACAGCACGGAAGAACCAGCGAAGATTTCTGTTGTAATAATCTAAGAATAGTTACGAAACAAAACTGGCTTCACGAGGTTCAGAATCACTTTGCATGTGGAACAGATGTGGATTTACTTCTCTTACTGAGTGTGTGGTGCTAGCCGTGCTATTGATTTCTAATGTTATTCCACGCCAACAGAAAACAAAAACCTTGAACTGTGCAGGCCGTGCCCACCTTTCACGTCTCCCTCTCCATCGTTCCTCACTTATTGATCAGATGTCTGCTCGTTAATTAAGACACGACCGCTGCCAGCTGGCTGCACGGTCAGAAATGCACATGTGCAGGGCTGCAGCGGGGCCTGGGAACGAGAGGCAACTAATCCATAAGTGCTAATGTGCTATTTCTCTCACCCCCGGTGTCATTCTGTTTTTTCCTTACTCTAATGTTTCTTTCTAGCCCTCACTCACTTTTTCATGCCTGTATTCATGTGCTGTGTTGAAGTAACTTTCCAACACAGTAGGAGCTGTAGGATTCAAGATTGATCAGTGATCAACTTTCCTCTTTTCCAAAAACAAAACTACTGCAAACAGATTAAACAGATTAAACAAGTGCATGAAGTCTACAGTATTAGACAATTGATCCACAAATGCATTTTCATGTACTCATGTGTACGCTGGTAAATTACTTTGAACATTGTGTGTTGCTGTAAAGCATCTACGTTCTTACATAAATGAAAATGAACAAAAGGTAAAAAGGTAAAGCTGGACTAACATAAATCCTGAAGTCAGTGTAGTAGTAGTTTATATATTTAGTCTTGACTCAGATTTCTTCTCCCCTCATTTCTTTCAGAGCTTTAAAAGTTGTGATAATAAAAACTATCACTGAGAGTATCATATGTGGAATCTTAGGTATCCAACATTAACATGACTGCAGGCTTATGGAAATAAAAGATATGTTTTATTGGACTTCCTGCGCTGACGATTATTAAACAAAAGCAAACTTCAAACAAACACTGGAAACATTTTATCCTGAACCCTCCCTCTAAGGTATACATGAGTTATTCAAAGGCAATTTGGATACGAAAGAATAATAGTTTTAGGAAATATATGAAACAGTTTACTGTTATTTTATGCTCCCCAATGTTCCCCTCGAGCCACAGAAGAACTCTGTATCTCTGTCCCGTCGGGAAGCCTGAGCTCATAAAAGTGCCATATCACACACACACACACACACATGCACACACACTCTGCACGCTCTCTTCAGTCGTATCTTGTACTTAAAAAGGTCTCTTAACTTTGCAGAGCCTCCACAGTGCAGTCCCATGGTGGGCGTCGCTCCCCACAGAACCACACGCTGTAAACCCTGAGGAAATCTACCACCGTCGTGCCTCCTCCGCTGGTTGCATAGAGAAATATCACCGTATCATCTGCCCTATAATGTGCCAGAACGTTCCCCTCCCTCATTTACACTGCTCGGCATGTGGGTTTCCTTCTTTTCTAAAAGACACTCTCACAATCTTTTCGTGTTTTTTCTCTCCGTCCCCTGAGCCAGTAAATTTCAGGCAGGACAGAGTGCAGCAGTCGGAAGCAAATCAATATCTCTCGAGTTTGAGTAAAGGAATGCTTTCAAAATATTCAACCTGTTGCTAAGTGTTAGGAGAAGAAAGTCTTTCTTTATTTCCATTATTAAAACAGTAGTTTTGTACGATGCTAACCAAAACGCTCTCTTTTTTGGCAGTTATTTTCCATCCACATCTGTCAGCGTTAAGGGCCAATTGTCTCTATGCTGACAGTAAACGCTCATGTAAATCTGGAAGTTTGCAAAGATTGTTGCCCTCTCCACAGATATTGAGACAAGATTCAATGATCCACATATGTGTCACACTGCTTCTGTTCATGTTTTATACTTTTTGCTGCCTTGTGAAAAAATGTCTTGATGGAGAAACTGTATTTTAAGGTTCTAGCTAAACCCTCACTGATGACCTAATTTGAGATCTAAGATTATTATTTTTTTAATTTTCCAGGCGTACACGTGTTTACATTTAGAAACATAAACGTATAAGGCAGAAAGCCAAAGCAGACGGAGTCGAGTCTTGCTTTACACTGGACTGGACTATTTTTATGTTGCTCCATAAAAAAGTCTTATGCTCCACATAATCATACATACCAACAGAAACCGCACGCACACACACACGCACACACACGCACACACACACCCACCTAGTCCACCAAACCCGTGCCCTGTGAACCATGACAGCTGTAGCCAGCTTGACTGACAGAGTTTGAAAGTCAGGTTCAAGTACAGGTTCACACGACCCCCAGCGTTACTCCGCTACCACCATAAGGTTCTCTCCGCCGCTGCCAACGCCTGCTCGCTTATCTTCCACCAGATGTCTGTCACATGCGGCGATGTTTTCTGCCAGTCATCGCACCGTCTCCAGTGTTTAATTAGTGCTCATTAAGGCCCAGGCTTTCTTTGTAAATAATATATGGCTGCCAGTGAAAATACATCAACATAAGCTGTCTCTGGAGGGGCAGCAGCCATGAATAGTAAAATCATCAACATGTCCTTTGCTACATTTACTGTATGATCAAGCTTTGCTTGGAAAGAAACGAAAGGTTGCTGCAGCTTTAGTAGTTTAAATGTGTATACATGTCTGTATTCACACTTGAGTAATGTTTTTTTTGACATTAAAGTGTTAAGCCTTCATACTGAAGCAGGTGAGTGCATGCTACTAAGCACAACGCCTATGCCTCCCACGGAGCTTGCAGATGGTGTCTGATTTCCATATTAATGTGTCTTCCCGTTGCAGATTTCTTCGCATCTTCCTCCTTGTCTCAGCGGCTTATTTCACTTGAATGAAACGACCGTCCAACATGAAGTGTGCGGTGGGATGGGCGG
>JAUMTR010000009.1:14169271-14272916 GCA_032270685.1 Microctenopoma stevenorrisi | reverse complement strand
GGGGGGGTTAGGGGTGACATTACCATACTCTATACCTACATCAGAGTACAACCTCAATAATAGGTCCTGTCATTGAAATAAATCACAGGCTTTCAGTAGCAGTGGGCCAAGCCAGGCAAATTCAAATTTCATTTCATCTCAGCAGAATATTGCAGGAGGGGGAATGAACTCGTGATCCATTTCTAATATTTCTCCAACAATTTGGGAAGCCCTGGTGGGGCTACTTTATATTTCGAAGGGGAAGCAAACAATTTGCTTGAGATGTATTACATTACACCCCAAAGAATGACAAAATTGGCCACAGCACACAGCAATGAAAACAAGCCTAATCGGACTCTTCAATTTCACGGTGACACAGCCCGGCGTAATGAGGTGACTCTATGATTCTCCCCTCTCCTTGTGAAAAACTTCAATGCCCTCGATGTAAAGAAATGCTGTCAAACTCATTGTGTTGGCTGGATTTGCCTTGTCCCCGCTCAGATTGTTGAAGTAGGACATTTTTTTTCTATCCCCTGCAGCTGTTTTTTTAGAGTTTGCTAAAGACAAGCTGCATGGATTCATTTTCGCATGATGCCAGTTTATGTAAATTGCTAGGCACTAGCATTGTGAAGTCAGGTTGTATATAAAATCACACTTCTCTTTTTAACTTTAGGGGGATTTTAACATTGGCTCCATCTTTATTTTTAGCTATGCAAGCTATGTGCAAACTGTGATATTAATTTGAATATACATGAATAATTGAGTGTATTCCACAAGAGTTAACCTAATTCATAAAATCTGAAAACTCGAAACCTACTTCCCCCAGTCATATTACAACCTATCTTGTTTCTATTTATTAAAATAAAGGTCTAAATAACCTTATTATGTTCATTACAGCTCAAAGTGCAAATAATCAACAACTAATCTAAATAACAAGTTAAAAAAAAGGCATTCATCACTATTGAAAATGTACTGCAAATGGAGCAGACGTCAAGCTTTGGGGCAGTTTTGTTCCAGATATAAGACATGTGAAAAACAACTCTGGACTCTGGAAAGTGTTTTCTTTATTTTTATTCTGTTTTTATTGGATCTAGATTATTATTGCACTGAATTACGTTGTTTTACCAGTACCAGAATTTGAGGGTCGTTAAATGCATTATTCTGATTCACTGAATAAATCCAGTTAAATTTTCTGACATACAGTTTCACTAAAGGGCAGGGTAATAAGGGACAGGATCCCGTTACTTAAAATTAACTTCCAGTTTTTTTATGTGGTACTCAAATAGGTCAGATGTCGCAGGGCCTTTCTCCTTACGTAAGAGAAATCAAAAAGTCTATCTTTCCCTGCAGGTGTTTCTGGTATGTCCAGGTAACATACTGACATTCGTCTAAAAAAAAAATCAGCAAGGCAAAACTTCCTTCAACAGCCTTGATCTCTCCATATCTGTCAGAGCGATCACTGGTCAGGATATGAAAGAGTTTCTTCAAGTGCCTCGTTGAGGAAAGTTACAAGAAACTTTATGCAGCATGGAGGCACGTTACAGCTTCTGACCATGGCAACGTGTGTGTGGACAGAGGGAGGCTGGTCCACTCACTCGGTCAATCTTATCACCCAGATGGGTAGTCAATGGGTAAATGGTCAGTGGAATCCAAGATGTCCGCAAACAAATTATATGAATTTAGGGAAATAGTCTAAGGCAGGGGTAGGAAGGTTCGGTCCTAGAGAGCCGCAGCCCTGCTTGTTTGCCAACCCTCCAGCTGGTAACCAACAGCAGGAACTGTTGATTACCTGGATCAGGTGTGTTCAGCCAGTGAGAAGCTGTAAGTGCAGGCATGGTTGGAAAACAAGCAGGGCTGCGGCTCCCTAGGACCAAACTTGCCCTTCCCTGGTCTAAGGAAATGTATTTTTCTTTTAGAACCTATGTTGTTGGACTTTTACTCTGTATTTTCATTATTTTTTACAGCAACACAATCATGCAGTCGAGTTAGCATGAATATGATTCTCTGGTGCAAAAAATTAGGTCAATCACACCTTTGCCTTCACAAACAGTGAGCTCAGGTTGAATTGTGTGAAACACCAAACACATCACAGCATCAGCTATTGTTCAAACATAGTGCAAACAATGTGATTTAAAAAAAATATATTTCGAGGGACACACAGGTGTTCTCAGTTTCTTTGACTGGTGGGTCCTCGGTTCTGGTTGAAGTTGGGCAAAGCAATGCAGAGGTTTATAAAATGTCACATGTCAATGAATTATTATTTTTTATTCTATTCCCCCAAAAATTATTGGGCATTTTGGCAAAACATTCGGTACTAATAACATTTACATTACGAGTTTCTGTCCACATGACTGCATGCAGGCTCTTAAATGTAACACGTGGAGATATTGCATTAAAATAATATTATTAATGGAGGGAGTTACTTGCTTAAATCATTTGGTTTAAAACTCAAATACATCATTATTTTCACTCAGATTCCAAGTTCAAGGGCATCACATTTTCATAACTTTAATTCCATTTTATTTATCTGCCCTTCAGATTATTAGACACATTCATAACCATAAGTTATCACAAACATTTATATTGCTTGACATTAAGTTCAATGTAATTTATGGGATGTGAATTTGTCTGAAAGGTAAACTGTATTTATATCACACTCTTAGGTTCCCACAATTAACCTCAAAGAAAGATTATTCTGCAAAAATGCAGGTATCCTTAGGAAGACGTTCTCTAATAGATCTGTTTTTCATGGAAATCACTGTAAGACTCTACATGAAAATTAGCAAAAGAAAGTTTCCCTCACCTGTCAGTTCAAGGCTCTTCTACTTTAAGTTTCTCATTTAACGAGTTCAGTGCACTTCTCTTGTCTTGAATCAGAGATGCTAGGAGCTGTCACAAGGTAGAAAAGCTGTGTTAGACACAGTGAGCCTGTCAACACAGTGCCAAGCATCCAGGAGAAGCCAAGGTTAGGCAGCAGCCAGAGGAGAAAACCCAGGGCAGTGTTGCTATCTACTCCAGAATATCAACATGAAATAGACCAAAATCTTCCTTCATTGTGGAGATTCATTATTGCATTAGTAACATGAGCATTCAGATTTCAGGAGACAAGCATCTGTATCAGCAGCAGGCGTCACGTGCAGTGTTAACTGTCCTTTATCTCAGTGGGAAGGTTAAAAAAGGTCATTTACTTGTTATTCGGTCAAGTTTTAAGACGTCTATTCCATTTTCCACATGAGCACAAAAAAATATGAATTCTTTCCCAACAATTAACACTGAAAATAAAATGATCCAAATCAGCAATGATGTTTTTCACTGAAACCACATTATTTCAGAGAAAAGGTCCAAATGAAAACTACTGACAACCTGTTCAACTCTATTGTACTGAGGAGAAGGCATTTAATCTCTACACCTGAACAAATGAAATGAAAACTAGCACGGTTAAGTCAGGTAAAGTTATATGGTGGGTGGGGTGGGTGGATGGGTCAACAGAGAAAGTTGAATGCAGTCCATTTTTTATTTCAATGACCATAAACTGGGCTGAACACATGTATGTACACTTCTTTTAACCAAAGTATTGGACTGTGACATCACAGAATGCCTAGTTTTAACCACTATAGAGGCACAGTTTCACATCACCTGTATTATATTTTATTTTGAGCGCTTGAGGAGTGACTAATAATAAATAATCCTTTTATCACATAAAAAAACTGAAATATAACAATAAACAATTAATGTCATTATCTCTAAGAATATTTCTACACCCAGCTGAAGCAGTACAGTTAAAGTAAAGGACAGATAAGTTCGACGTCTCCTAAGGCAGGGTCACTTGTTTAGATAATGGATAATACCACTTGCTACTGGGCTGAACACAGGATAAAAAAGGTCATTAAAACTTTATGAAATGTGCCTTGGTAATGGTACTGTTCAAAAGGGTGGACATACAGGGAATCTCTTTCCTCTTGTGAGCCAATCCGAGGACAGAAAAAGTCTCTGATTTCAATATGACAATGCCAACGGCAAAAGCATCGCATCCCCGAGCTCCCCTGAGTCCACATACTCTATCAGTGGCTGCCCGCACCAGTTGGGCCAGATGATCCAGATTTTGCTGGTTTTTAATTAAGTGGAAGGTCAAATCTCATTGCTCTTGACTTCAGGGAGCTGCTGCTGTCTGCACGGCAGAAGAGCTACACCCAGTCATTAATTTTATGGAGCAGGACTTTAATTGATTAAACAGTTAAGGACTATGGGGAATGCATGATAAGAGGCACTAGCATATTTATTTTATTTATTGTGATGTGTTGCCTGTGTTTTGTTTTGTGACTGTACAGCACTTTGGTCAGCCGTGCTGCTGTGGTAAATAAACTGGTATTGTATGGTACGGTATTTATTTGCTGTGATATGTTGCATTTATTATGAATTCTAATATTGTGACGTAGCACCTCGCGTGCGGTGCCGTGTGGTGATTTAGTACAGACTGTGACATAAATATACACTTTGAATAATAAAGTCATAAAAACACGTAGAGCAGCAAAGTTGCCAAACAGTTACCGTAAAATATGGGATAATACCAAATGCAAGGTTTTATGGTGATTTTCCAGTGAAGATTACAGGTTTTGTCCTGTTGTTTCTCACTGGGATTTTTAATATTGGCGGAATTACAGTAATAAAGACTTTATTACATCTTTATTTACAACTGTAATAAAAAGTGGAGAGTTTTTCCTCTCCACTGTTGCCTAGTGCTTGCTCAAGTGGGGCTGTTGGGTTTTCTACATTATTCTGTATATGTTTATATAATGTGTGAGACGACTTCTGTTGTAAATTGGCGCTATATAAATAAAGCTGAATTTAATTGAATTAAAAAAATTAAACTAAGTCATATTTTAAATGTATCCTATTGTATATAGAAAATAGTTATTATTAAAAATGTGTTCTCGTATTCTTGTTGCAGACCAGACCAGACCAGTTACAGCAGTGGATATGTGCTCTTACTTTTACATCTCCATGAAGTGATTTGAATGGAAGAGATGGGGATTTTTGAACTTTGATATAGAACCTTCCGCTCTTGCTGTCAGAACAAAACAGATTATAAAAGCAAACTGCAGCGAGGCACTTGTGAAGAAGCAACAGCAGAGCAAGCATAAACCCCCGGGTTCACGCACATCCCCTTCAGTGAGGCAGGCGAACTGGCTTCCTCACCTCGTGCTTTTTCAGTGCAGTTTTCTGCCTGATCGGCAAGACTAAATATATCACGTACACATCTGAAATATGTTAATAGAGTATAGAAAGTGAGGACAGATAACAAACATTTAAACATGCTCAATCCAGTTTGTGAGGAATCACGCAATCTGAGGCGAGGCTGAGCTTGTCTCTGCCTCCCACCACGTCTGTCCCGTATATTTACTTTACTTTACTTTGCTTGGCAGACGCTTTTATCCAAAGCGACTTACAAGGAGCTAGCGCTGGGTGTCTGGCTCAAGGACACACCTGGTAGGGATTGGATTAGGAATCAGACGGGATTCGAACCTACGACCTTCTACATCCCAGTCTATCCCAGTAACCCATTGAGCTACCAGGCCGCCTATTTAACAGGAAATGTACGATTTTACTATGAAAATGATTGAAATTAACAATGTTATATTTAAATTACATTTATAGCATAGATCAGTAGAAAATTGTTAATATTTATTTCATTTGGTCGTTTTACAGTACGTAAACTCGTAAGTACTGTTCAAAGTAATGTTTGTAATTTTGTAATGTGAAAAAATACTCAACGCAGACTTTTATACTGGTGCTGTAATTTTTTATGATAGAATTTTCTAATAGTGGCATATATATATATATATATATATATATTAAATGTTTATAGACCATTTTAACACACCTATAATTTTTAAACATGATAAACTATTTAAACCTTTCTATTTACTTGCAAAGCATTAACTTTACTTACAAAATAAAGGTTCCTACACACAATAAAATGCAGTTAGGTAATAAAAAAAGAATCATTTAAATATTAATCTATAAGACTCAAAACACTTTATTAATCTCAGTGAGAAATAGTTTTGCCTTGTTACAGCCGCTCTCAGTTCAAAAACGATTGGAAAGAACCACAACCAGAATCAGCCCCAGAATAGCAACAGAATACTCATACACAAAATACAAATATATCTTACTCTTACTTTCAGGTCTAACCCTAAATTGCACGGCATGAGTCCAACGAGTCACCCATTCCTTATTATCGACCATTACATTTACTTTCATGTAATTTGGCATCAAGTGACGTGCAAAACAATTAACAAGTCTAAGCGAGGGAGAAGCAAAGTGCTATCAGAGGAGACACGTTTGTTTCCTGAGACATAAGAGCCATCTGCATGGGTTAAGGTGCTCAGGTAGAAAGTGCTAGTCTGTTGACTACCTTGATCACAAATAAGACGCATCCCTGCCATTTAGATTCACATGGAGAGGTTTAACTGCTCCTGATGATAGCCCTATCATTAGGACATTGCAGTAGTAAAGACAAGTGGCTGCACAAGGAGCTGGGCAGAAAAATCAAGGGCAGGGATCGATGTTGTTGAGGTGCAAATCGCCATGCCTCAGAGGTGGGAGTGATGTGACGAGCGAAGCTTAGATTCCGTTGTTCCCCGCAGTTATCTGTCATTAATGCGAGATGTAACAGTAAGGCCAGGAAGTCAATTAGGACGGATGTATTTCTGCCTGCCGCTGTCATTTCTGTGTCTCGTGTTCACTGGTGATCGTAGGCAACAGATACCCACCTCCTCGGTTTCAAATGGAAATAATTCGTACAAACAAACATAGGCGTGATGTGAAACCGTGAGAGGGCCAAACCTCTGGGGAGGTCTACTGTGTCCGACCCTCTCAGGTCTTTCCTTATCAAGAAGCTCAGGCCACTGGCTGAAACCTCTTACCCTCTTAGGAATACAATTATATTCGGAATACAGCTGGAATTTGAAACTGTAATATGTCACGTGAAAACAATCGCAGTCTGTTCTTCCTCCAACGTAGTTCTTCACACGGAACAGACGATACTCACTGAAGTGAGAGAGGTTCTATTCGAGAACATACAATTCGCGCTCTTCTCATTCAGCTTGTTGAACCTATAGAAGTGAAACTCAGAATGCAATTAGCTTGTTCTTTTTCCACAAGCTTGGGAATACAAGCGCACTTGCTCCATGTGGTCCAAAGAGGTGTGGGTTTGGTTGAGTATTGCAGGCTGTCAGGCCTTCTCTCCTCTCCTGTCAGGACGATCTGTCAGCTCTGCCACTGTTCTGTCTAATAAACCAACTCCACAGACCAGTAGGGTTTCCTGCCTCAAGGCTTCCTTGCCAAATAGCACAAGAGAAAGAGAAAGAACAAAAGATCGCTCTCAGTCTACACAGCTTCTCTTTATGCTATCATCTCTCTATCAGATCCTTGTTTTTGTGCTCAATTAAGGAATCTTACAGAGTGCCTTTCATTTAGCTCTTAAAGTGGCAAAAGTGACCTTATTCCCAGCGCTGTGCTCTCCACAGGGGCAGCGACAAATGAGACCTTGTTTTTTAAAGGAGAGCATAACGAAGCTTTGTGGAGGCATGATACACGTTAGATAACCCACAAGGATTTCAATTTTAGCACTGTCACAGTTTTGAAAGATACAAATAAAAGCCACAGTAAGAGCAGAGCTCTTGTAACCTCTCTAGAAGGTATTGATTCAGTGGTCCAGAATGATGCCTATACATGTCTCTGACTCTTTCTGTCTCAGGTGCAAGTGCAACCTGCATGCCAACAGCTGTGTGTTTGACAAGGGAAAGCTGGGCTGCGAGTGTGAGCACAACACCACAGGGCCAGACTGCAGCCGCTGTAAGAGGCACTATCACGGAAGAGCCTGGAGTGTAGGCTCCTACCTACCAATACCCAAAGGAACTGCAAATATATGTAAGTATATCTATGTCTCTGTACTATTCAGCAGAATAACATGCAGCTAATTTACATGTATTTCCTGGCCACCGAATGCTGGACCAGCTCTATGCCAGGATCCAGGTTCACATTCCGGCAGTAAGTCGGACAGCATTCCTGTTGAGATTGGACTCCGCCAGGGTTGCACTTCATCAAACAGTATCCTCCGGCTCTTACTGGCGAATGGCTCTCTCTCCCGGCCCCTTCACGCGAATCAACACTTTTAAATCCTAAGCCATGGTTCTCAGCCGTAAGACGATGGAGCGCACTCTTCAGGTTAGGGATGAGTTGCTGCCTCAAGTGGAGGAGTTCATGTACCTTGTTCATAAGTGAGGGAAGAACTGAATGGGAGATTGACAGATGCATTGGTGTAGAATCCTAAGTAATACAGGCTCTGTCTGGGTGGTGACAGAAAGAACAAGAGCTGATAGGAGTTTATTTAAAAAGAAAACAGATGAAAATTGCCCCTTTTACGCTTACAGCACAAGAGCATGACGGACAGCTGCAATAAAAGAGGGGAGGGGAGCATTGTTTGGTAATACGCTAATAAACTTTACTGAAACGTCAATACAGTTGTGCAGAAAATCAAACTCTTGAATCATGGCAAAATCATGTTTTCATTAACACAACGTTCGAGGGATGAGACGTCAGGTGCCATCAAATCAACCGGACAATCATTTTGACATTGATGAATTATCTTGTGATCGGTTTTGTTTTCTCGAGGTCACAAGATAATTAACTCGTGCGCTCGATGACGACATGCAAAAACAATTGCATCCGCTGCTGTTGCAGCTTGAGCAGTCTTATGTTTCATTCATCCGGCATTAAATTATGGTGGATAGCACTGCGTCCAGTACATTAACAGTGAATTTAGCATTCACACATCAATGTCATGACACCTGTAAACTAATACTGGATATTTTTCTGCCTGTTCACTTAGTATCTCTGAGGCAGAAGGTGCTCTTTTGCATTATCCCCATTATAATCTTGGATGGGAGCTGAGTCACATTTATCAAATCCCATGCCTGAGGCGGGGGGCTCATTGCCTCAATAAATCTCAGACAGCCACTCAGGGATGTTGGTGGTGGACGGCCAGGCAGGGCCAGATGGTGAAAGATCTGACACTCTAGTTCTCCGTTCACACTGGTTCAGCTCCGTGTTCACGAGCGATCGTGGCACCCGGTCTACTGGGACCAGCAGCAGGTTCTTCACTTGATTCGTTTGATTGTCTGACTTGAATTCTCAGACATGGTGCTCTGGTTAGATTTGTACAGAGATATGATATTGCTATTGATCCACTCTTATTGTGTGAGCAAATCTGTGCAGTAGCCGTACTTGTTCTTGCTTTTCTTTGGGCCAGTGGTTGATGATGAATTGGAGGATTACCCAGTGATTTGTGTGAGCACGTGACTTGGTGCGTGTGGCTGTGCGTGTTTGACTGCATGCGAACTTGTGTGTGTGTGTGTGTGTGTGTGTGTGTGTGTGTGTGTGTGTGCGCATGCCTCTATGCACATACATTACATCTGATTGTGTGTGGGAGTTTGTTTGTGGGAATGTTTGTGAAGTCTAAGGAGATATTGCTGTATTTATCCCTGCACCTCTTCTGTGTTATGAGTCTCCCTGCAATGTGGCGCCCACTGTCAGATTGACAGGCCGTTATTAAAAAATCCAACACTTGGCCGCATCTGCACTGAACTGATGAAACCAAGGTCTAGCCATATCAAAAGCAATATTAGCACTTGTTTGGCAGTGGCATAAAATGCAATAATGGTGCACATGGAAGTGACGTAACAGTATTGGTACCCCAGGTGTTGAACGAACAGACTTTTGTCTTGAATTATTCTTATTTCTCTCATAAGTAAAGCCAAGGTCCTGTGACATGCTTTTATACATTATGTGAAGCTCATAATTCCTATGAGGATATTAAACATACAGCTCTTGTATCAAGATAAATATGCTGAAAGCACAAAATGTAATTATGGTTTAATAGCTTTCATTTGTCATCAAGTCTTCCTCCTTAATCACAGAAGTCATTTATCTCACAGGTAGAAACTGGGTGAAGTCTATTATATATTCAAATCCCCGCACTTGCAGATATATGGACATATGTGACCGTTCATGTAATAAATTAAAGCCCAAAATGGAGCCCTGTGTTGCTATGGGCCATAGCTGTCAGCAGCGGAGTGACTGAGAGATGAGGAAAAAATCTGTAATTCGTCTGCAGAACAGAAGAAGAATCACTTCAGGAATTATGTTGACAGTCCACTTTGCGGGAGCCGTCGACTCATCTTGTGTTCCAAAGCCAGTTCAGAGGTTAAGATGGGCTGGGCTGAGAGTTAGATCAGGCTGTAGAACGTGTTTGGACTTCGAAGAGCAATATTGTTTGCCTTCCACTTCTCACACTATTGGTAAGGAATTGCATCTTGTTTACTTTCTTGCAAATTAGAAGTTAAAATAAGCGATTTTCCTGCTGTTGCTGCAATGCTGTGGTCTCTCCAACATTTGTTTTGACAGCCCCAGTATGGAATAGAGTGCAAACAACTTAAAAACCCCGCTGAAATATAATCAAAGAAGTTGTGAAAAGCATCCGAAATGATACATATTTCAGGGTAGAAATAGCCTGCTGATGGCATTATTATCAAACAAAAGATGGGAACCCTCTACCTTTCCACACAGGTTCTATGTGCTATCAAAGGAAAAGTGTCAGGATTCTGACAATTTGATCGTAGATTAAAACAGCAAACACAGATGCGAGTCAACAGCAGCTAGAGAAAACAAACTGTTGCCAATATGTTTATTCCAAACAAGAATGAACATGCTGATGAATAGATTTTTTCTGTTTACAGAGATTTTATTCTGTTGACACTTCCTCATTGGTAGACATGTCATTATGATCAGAGGAAGGCAGGTGTTGGACTGTGCGATGGCGAGTTCTCTGCAGAGCCGTGACTGCTGCTAATCAGTTTAAAGAGCGGAGACCAACAAGATAAGATGCTGGTTATGAATTATTCAAGGCAGAGTTTCGAGTAAAGCTAAATAAGTCTACACCTTACTGAATCTTGTTCCTTTGCTCTTTCCGCAGGTATTCCCAGTAATCATGGACCAGTGCGTAAGTTGCTCAAGCTTCTTAAATTGGCATGCTTACTAATGGTTTCCTCCCTCAGTGATGACTCTCTTCGCGTGAAATTGTGTTGCACATGACTATAATTGTTCAAGAGTATGTTTTCCTGTGTGAATTGTATTTTTGTCACAGGAAATGAACAAGTGCATGGTGTGAGAAACCTTAACTTCCTCAAATGCATTTAAATAGTGTTGAAATAAAGCTGCATTTGGACTTAGCATAAATTACTGATCCTTTGACAACACGTCTTTTAAATCATACATACATTACATCTAATAAACATCTACTACAGGCAGGAAAAATGCCGTGGGGTAACATTACGTATATTTAATGTTTTTATTTTAATTAGTTAAATGTCAAACAAGAAATAGCTAAACCACTTCCACTGGTCTTCCTTGCACATAATAATAATACTGTAGGACTCCTGCATGTTTGGTGGAGTTTATCAGCAGGCACTGCAGTGGATGATTCCTCCTTTCTTCACTAGAATATTTGCTCTTAGCGCAGAGACAAATATTTGCCGTAAGCCACAGCAAAGAAAGCCATTTTTATAAAGATGTTGTTTCCACCATGAATCCCTATGCATGTTGATGCCTTAAGATGACTTGGCAAACTGGATAACAGCCGCAGCCACCATATGTACACGTATTTACCTTTGTCTTTGTCTCTAACGATTCATCCATTCAAGCTGCATGCACACTCATTTTTCCATTTACTGCTTCAAACCTATGGCAGAAACATTCCAATAAGTTTGAGGTGAATCAGCCCAGATAACAAAGAGTTTATAAAAATAAACTAGACTGTATGCATGCTGTCCCCGTGCGTTAACGACATTACAGCATGAATTACATAACAACTCAGTTTAATATATAACCTTTCCCATTTTTACACAGATCGAGCAAATGCTTCATCTCTTGGTGTTGCAAATCGTAACCAAGGTAGGCTTATAGGCTTTGTAACTTCAGCATGACATTAAGAAAACAGAGAGAGATTTGATTGTTGATTGATTGGCAATTTGGGAGAAAGTGTAATGTACAATATATAAATAACAGTAGGCTGTTTTTTCAAAGTCTAGATTCTTTCACCCTGGATGCATGCATACACACATTGTTTTTTACAGTACAGACCTTTTGTTTTGAGAACACTGGACTTCATGAGCACCAAGTGCACAGCCTCATAACCTCTTTGATCATGGCTTCCTTTTAATTACCCACAATGCTCTCTTGGAGTGCACCCTTTCTGCCATGATCACAAGGAAAAAGAGGAGGAGGGAGAAGGAGAGAAGAGGCTCCAGGGGGGGTTTATGTAGATTGATCTCCAGCTATCTCCAGCTAATCCCCAGACCCAGATATGTGTTAAGTCACATCTGCACCAGCGCTCTCTAATCTCACGGGAGGAAAAAAAAACACTTCCAGCCTGTTCCAGGCATCAGATACTGACGCTTTGTCTCATGAAACATGTTAATGCTTAAGGTATTTCTTAGCTTACGTATAAGACAACTGTCTGTGTGAGGCATTGCGGGTTGCCATTAATGAAAGAGAAGGCAAAGCCAAACAATGGGGAATATTATTTCCCCATCAGGTTATTTAGAATATTTTACTTTTGCAAGCATTTAGATTCCATCATTAAATGTCAGGGAGTACTAAAGGGAAGCTAACTATCAGATGAAACAGTTTTATAGATTCATCTGTAAGTAACATAGGCTATAGTGTGAATGTACATGTACGAGAGATATTTGAATTACATGTAACTCTAATAAAATTAGCGGTAGCTTGGGTGCCCCCTAGTCGCTGCAGGGCCCTATGCCGCTGCATAGAGACAGTACTGACACCAAAGCATAGCTTTAGTATTGCCAATGGGAACGTGTTGCAATTTCCACAGCAAACATTAAACACTGTAACACTGAAGAAATATAATGGGACCTTTAAGGAGATGGGTTTATTTGCTTTTAAACCACCTGTTGCTCTTCAACATAACGGCACACCTTTTCCAAGCAGGATCTGTTAGCATCTCTCTGTGAAATGTCTACCAAACAGAATTCATCCTGTAATTTAGCTTAATTTGCTTCTTCTTCTTCCCTCAACAAGAAAACAAAAGTTTCCAAACCTACAAACTACTTATTTGATGTAGCTTTCTTCTAAAATAATTGTTTAATGTATCTTTCATCTTCCAGATTTGACTTGATACAATTTTACTGTCACAGGATTCGCTCCTGAGAAAATGGGGGCGCTTTTTTCCGCTCTGCAGCTGACAGTGAACAGTGAACACTGATCTGCAGAGCCTAGAGTCATGACTAATGATGAAGCTTCATTTTAATATGATAATAGGAGGAACGGGTGTACACAGGTTTCAGTTTACCCTGACATCATGGCAAAATATATTGATCCAGCATAAGTGAAGTAACACTATTCTGTCTCAGCATTTGTAATCGGCAGATCCTGTATCTCAAAACGGTCTCCATTTATAGTTTATTGTACTGGTAAATAGTTATAAAATCGATTTAACCATATTAAATAAGGAACTATAAATGTAAATTTTCCCCTGAATGTAAATAAATTAAGGTGCTAGTGTTAGAGAATATTTATTACTAAAAGCTACTTACTGTCAGGCTTCACATAACTCCCACAAACCTCAGTGAACTGTTGATATGATGAGGCAATATTAAGGATTTTGAAAAGAACTTAAAAATAGAAGAAAAAATCAAATAATAGAACAAAAAAATGTAGATTTTTTTCAATAAAAAAGCAACAGGATCTTAGATCCAGGACTTTGATCTGAGATTTGATGGTATCATGCTTTCTGTATCATGCAATACATGTGTCCTTAATGACACAGTAATAAATCAGTAGTGTGTTCCAGAGTACAATACTGCACCGCATAACAATGCATATTTAAAATGCATACTTTTGAAATGCATCATGCCTCCTGTTACACAAGAGACAACTCTGCATTGAATTCAGTTTAATTGCCAGTCTTCCCCTATGTTTAACTTTCATGCCATTGCTGTGTTGAATTTTCTCCATGTTGCTTCGTGCAACACCGAGGTTCAAGGATGGATGGATCATAACAGTTATACTGCTAAAATGTCACACATCTGACAGAGGTGTGAGGCGCACATATGACTCAGTGAGGGTACACTGGTGCTCGTGTTTTCACTTGCTGCCAGCACAGGTCCGTGAAGGAGTGATGTCACACGGGACAGGTTTGTTGACATGCCTATGTGAGATTATCAAAAGAGATCGTGTTTCATTATTTGATATTAAAACAGCACTCCACCGGTTCTACTCATCAAGTTTAGAGTACTTGTCATAGTTGTATGATCTGGAGGGGAGCCTCATAGGTCATGTTCTTCTAAGTTAGGTTTGACATCACGGGCATCGTCTAACTTCTAATGAGATAGAAGAAGAAGAATCCATTTTATTGTCATCGATACAGTTTTTCACATGTTACAATGAACTTCGTTCCCTGCATTTGACTCATCCACCCTTGGGGGGAGCAGGGAGCAGCCACAGGCGGCGCTTGGGGAGCTAGCGCTGGGTGCCTCGCTCTGGTATGGGGGATGGGCTGGGTGACTCAGCTGGGAATCAATCTAGGAATTCCGGCTTCCCAGCCCTCTGCCTCAACCGTTCTGCTACCGGGCCATCATGCTGTAGCCTTATATATAGTAAATATATACGTGAGACTAAAAGTGAAATTCTTTTAATCTTTAGATTTCTTATTTTTAAAATACATGTAATTTATATATTCTTTTATTAGGTTTACTGGAAATGACCGTTTTTATGGCTTTTATGGCTTTTATGGCATGGCACCATGCACTTTATCTTTCTGACAGTAATCAATGTTTATTTTCAACATTTACAATGTTTTATAACTTAACGATAATTGAGTTTGATGAGTGAGTTGAGTTGGATGTTCACATTATCTATAATAAACTTCTTTCTGAGTGACACAAAATAATAGATTTATTTTTGTACTTTTGTCATAACATTAGATACTATAGGAGAGTATAGTCCTTTAAGACAAAACAGACTTTAAGCCTCTGCACAAGCAAACTAATTCAGTCTCCAGATGCTTTTTAAAAGGTAGGGGTCCTAAGGGTCTGCCGAAGGACAGCCACAGGCAACAAATTTAATGTGTAGAATGGACAGGGGAGAGCCTGTCAGTCCAATGGAAGTCTCCACTGAAACACAAAGCGCAGGTGTTTTCCATTAGCTGTAAAATAAGATGCCCTGATTTGACATCACTGACTGTGGTGCAGACATGAGGCCATTAGGGTTTTTAACCCACTGAGGACAGCGCCAAAGCACTTTATGATTCAGGTGTGTGTCTTTATGGATAAAAAGATTCAAGCACATACTCTACAACATACTCAGATGGTCATTTTGTTGGATATGGTGTCAAACTTGGACCAGGAGTGCTGAGCTTGGGCTGTACAGTATATTACATTTGAGTGTTTTGGAACAGGTTTTGGTTACTGATTAGTAATTTGGTCAGTAACTGATTCTTGTTAGTATTTGGAACCAGAGTGTTAACTTTGAATACTCTAAACTGGAAACATTGTTAGCTGTTTGTTAGGAAACACTCTGGCATTGGAGAGTCGTGACCAGGCTTGAATGTAGTCTACTTAAACTTTTTTTTTTTCATTTGATCATTCCTAAGTGGCATTATTGAAAGTTGTCAAATGATAATTGACACAATTACATTTCATTTGTTTTAAATCTGTACATTTGTAAGTAAAATTGCTGTCAAATCTTTTTTTGATAGGCCCACAGAAATCTTTACATCATCAAATTGATTAATCTTTAAAAAAAAGTTTGGACATTCATGCTCTTTACATAATTAGCTTTATTATATAATTAACCAAATTGTTGAATCTCATAACACAAACATTTAGAAACAATGGATCTGATTTGAATCTTCATATCATCTTCATGTCATAATTTTGCCTGGTATCTTAAAAATCTATGATTTGTAGGAGCTATTCTAAAGTTTCTGCACCTGTATGGTCATATTATTTTTTATAGTCTATTTCCAGGTTCAGCTTGATTTTTTTTCTTTCTAGTTGTTTATCATTTCAGTTTAGAAAACCTACTATGACGCATTGTAACAAATCATTGAGGGGTTTTAATTCCTTGCATCGATTCAAAATGGGGGCCCCCAAAATAATCTTGAAAAGGGCCCCCAAAGACCTAGAAACGGCCCTGGTCAGGTCCTACAAAAGCTAAGAAACATGTAAAAAAAGACAATGGACCATGATAGGTTCAAGGACAGCTCTTACCATAGGATATTTCAACAATTTTGCCAAACAAACATGAAGTTACTCTGCTTAGTACAGTTTAGTGTTGATGCACATGTGTTATCTAAACAAACTTTACTAGGATGCTCATGTATGTTTCTAGCCACCTGTGTTATTATTTCTTATATTCACTCCCCTTTTAGCTTTTCCTTTATGTTTCCTGAGCTACTACATACTTACTTATGTTCATCAGCTTGTTGTTAATTTCACCTTACTGCTTGGTGCCAGGCAGGCAGTGGGATGGTGTAGTGTCTTTCACAGTTTTGCCCCCTTACTACAGCTGTTTTCACTAAAAAGGAAAGTGAACAATAACAATTCCAGCTACAAACCTGAACAATAGACTTTAAAATGCTCTAACACGCCACAGAGTAAAATTCTTACCATACATTACTCATCTCAAAATATCACTGCGCTTTTCTGAACACCTGCAAAGTAAATAATAAATTAAAAAAAAAATAGTGTCTATCTAAAAAAAAATCAATGACAAATGTCAGGTTCTGGTGTCAATCTCTGAATCACAAAGCAGTGGCTTCTTCAAGAACTCATTATTTCTGCACCAGTGATTGATAGTCATACGGGGAGAAATCTATCATGCAACAAAGCCATATGACTTTCTGCATTTTAAGTGGGGAGTTAAAGTGTCTGGATCAACATCTATATTGGCAGTTCTGATTTTATTGCTATCAGTCCTTCTATAAACCCATAAAAATGGTTGAACACAACAAAGCCGAAGTCTCTGGGTGGACTGGAAGTTGAGTCATGGCAACTGGTTTTCTTTCTTGTTAGTAGCCTTGTCAGTCTGACAAGTAGCGCCTGAATGACTCGGGGTGGTCAAAGGTAGAGAAAGATGAGGCCTTGATAGTGAATAAAACAGAATAATTCACAATTTTAATTTGCAACTCATCAGAAAGTAATCAGAAGTTCCTTTTTGATATTGAACTCCTGCAGACACAGGTGGAATTTCCATTTAAAACATGACCGAGCCCAGTAATGTCTGTGTGAAGTGGCCTAAAATATTAAGTTAAACACAATACCAGTGCCCTTTTATTCAGTTTTGGCAGCAGCAATGATGATTTGTTGAGTTTATTTTGGTGCATGAGCCACATCACAGAAAAACCAAAAATGTGATTACTATTTATGCAGGGAGAGAGATCCAATTATACTGAAATCTCTTGGCAAATATTACCTCTTCGAAGATTTCACCTCTGCCAGCAGAGAGTCTTTCTGAGATAATTGAGTCGTGAGTTTTTGTCTGGAAGTGTGAATATTACCTTATGTGGTCCTAATCAGTAAATATCAAAATAAAGACATTTCCAGTGGACAGTAGAACAACGCACTCCTGCGTGGTACCTCGTTTTCCTCCAAGAGTGCTGTATTGTTTGTTGTAATGTCAACCGCTGAGAAGAAAATAACAGCAATTGGTGCTTAACCTGGAAGTATGTATTTACATATCAAAGGTAGGAGTAGTGTGGTGGAGCCAGGTGTGCATCCCATGTCTTCTCCTGTTGCTGTGCTGTCATTGTGCCAGAGGGAAACAAATTTGAATTCTGCCGTCTTGCACAATGGGGCTGCTTCACAATACTCTGACATCCTTTGATACACTAATCATTAATTTCACCTCATCACTCCAGTGGTTTGTTTGCTCTTTTGTTTTGCCAGGCATGTTTGCTCTAAAGCCCCCGTGGTGCTCCTAAAAATATCCATAAAATGTGTCTTTTCTTTCCATTCATGTGAGGTGTTTTCACAGGCTATGGATTGCACTCCAGTTTTCATACAGCGTTTTGTCTTGGTTATCTGTCTTCTCCCCGTCTCTGCACTACTTCACAAAGTCCTTGGCTTCACCCTCACTAATGTGTCAGTCGTGCTCTAAGGACACATAGCAATGCAGACAGGACACGAAGAGGCAGCTTGTGCCCTGTGAACCTGCCCGTTCATGTCCTCTGTCAGCCTATAACTGAGCGATCTATTAATCACCCATTCCCGTCTCCCCTTTTTGTTGTGTCTCTTCAGCTCGGGTGTGTGACAACGCGATGCTGCGCTGTCAGAACGGCGGCACGTGCCACCACCATCAGCGATGCCATTGTTCCCCCGGCTTCACGGGTGTCCTGTGTGAGAGAGTTCGCTGCCAGGGCCCTGGGGAGTGCGATGACCAATTGTCTGGACAGGCCTCCTTCCACGTTCCCCACATCGGTCATCAGCTTGCTCTTATCCTCCTACTGCTCCTGCTGTTGATTGTTACTCTGTGCTGAGAGGCCTGAGTGGTCTCCCATTCTCAACCAAACCCTAAGACCATGTATGTTGAGAATGAACTCTCAACCTTAAGGACATGAAGGACAAATGGACCAAGGCCACCGTGGTGGGTGAAACTGTTGCAGTGTGTGCACCGATCTATTATACTGATGGATAGAAAGATTTATGAAAGGACAGGTGGAGGCACTGCTGTCTCATAGCATAACAGAGGAAACGACCGGAGCCGTTGTGTCGTGATTATGTCATTGGCTGAGACTGATTGAAGGCAAACTGCAGACTCAGACAGAGCGACCCACATCCTGGGAGCAAACTGTACAAAACTAGACACACAATTTCTAAGTATCATCTGAAGTTATTGAAAAATAATAGTGTGGACGGGGACATCTTAAAACATCTTGCCTCACTGCCTCCTTTCTTACTTGTTACCCTCCCCCCTCCTCTCTCCCCTTCCCTCACTCTTTCCTCCCTGTGCTTTGGTGACTCCGGTGATCTTACTTTGCTGAAGGGTGTCTGTTGTTTTGCCAATGCTACACATGTATTATTATCAAGCCTCTTGACGAGTACCAATGTAGGACTTTTTCCATTTCTTTGTAGTCATGCTTGAGCTCACCTATACGGGAAAAAAAGTTGTAACATACTGTAACTGTATTTAATTTTTGTATAAAACAGATATTTTCATGACTACGCAGAACAAAAAGATGTATTACTTGTTTTCTATTGCTGCCAATCTGTCCTATCTGTGGACTATGAGTGCATAAGGAGGGTTGGTTGTATTATTATGTTGCTTAATGTGGCACACATGGTTCTCTTCAGTTGAGAGCTGCCATCGAAACTATGTTTACATACGCACTTACACAATACACTTCCACCAAAGGGAAAAAGAAAATATGTCTTTGTCTTGTTGTTGAACAGTAGTAATTTTATTAAGTAGTGACATGACATTTGACACAAAAGATATGTACTGACTGAATCTGTGTATTGTAGATAGATACAACCAAGGACAACGGCTGAATGTCATTTCATAAAGATTTTGGAAAGCTATCAATGCCAATATTTGACCAACACACTGAACTAACAGCTGCTGGTAATAAGACTTTATATCAGCGAACAATTAACTTCCTAGTTCAGCAATGAAGGCTGTTGTTTGGTTTTTCTTTCTACGCTGTAAACCGTCCTCGGTGTGCTTATAAGATGTAGGGGGGTGGGGGTCTGAAGAAACCTATTTCAAAATCCCATCAGTTTTATGTAAATTAAAGCAGAAGTCTTGGAAATGGGGGGGGGGGGGCTGTCGCAGAGGTTGTCCAGCTCAAATCTGTAATCAGATCTAATCCGTGAATCAAATGGGAAGAGGAGAAGGTTTTCTAAACTGCTATGGCCTCACGCTCACATCCTGCTGCGGGAGACTCCGCGAAGCGTCACGTTCAGAAAATGAGCTTTAATACACGGAGGGGCAATGAATAGAAATTAAGTTGCATCCCGCTGGGTGACATATTGAGCACTGAGACCAATTTCATTTGAGAGATTAATTTTCCTCCTGAGATTGTCATGAAACATCTAATTGTGTTAGAGTCTACTGTAAGTGCCTCTCATTAAATGACACTGTCGATGAAAAGAGTAGCAAATGCCTTATTTGACAGAGATTCTTGCCTCGGAAACTAAGGAAAGGTATTTGAAATTGCTCAATACCCTGTGCAAAATAGCTGAAGATGAACTGATGTTATTTATTCAGCAGAGTAAATTCTATTAGATTAATGATTATAATAAAAGCTGATTGGCAGCATAAGTCACAACTGGAGACAAGAGCAGCTGTGGTACTATCATTTGATTTCTATTACAAAATAAAGAAATAAATAAGAAATAAATCTTTGCTTCTCACAAACAGGAATAGTTCAATAATAGCTCAGCACTGCACTGCTCTTCACCTGTTGAGGTATCCACTGGTCTGTATTAGAGCAATAGTTAAGATGGTGGTGCCTTTTCAATAAATATTCCAGAAGCCAAAATCACAAGGGCAAAATACAATAATTAATGCTGTATTTATCTGACAGAAAACTGTTTACGCTGTTACTCAATGGCTTACTATCAACTGTTGTTACTCTAATTAATTTTATCGCCAAGTTATCTTTTATACTTTATGGGGTTATAGATTTTAAAGTGCTCATTCATAATAGCATATCACAGTAGCTCTTCTCTGCTGTAGTAAAACCATTTGGTAGCTGTCAGAGTGTGCAGTAGTATTAGTTCTCCGTAGGACAGCCAAATGTGAGACAGCGCTATATTCTTGTTGTTTATAACATACAAACAACTGAACCTGCCTTGCTTGTAATAATACATATATGCTATTATTATGTAAACCAAGTGGCTAAAATCATTTCAGTTATGAATCAGTGTTTAATCTGATATGGGACCTTTTTTTTTATAGATCAACTCTATTCCGTAAAAATGCAAGTCCCTCAATTGTACATCTTGGGTCATTAACTAGTGAGGACACTGACTCTTCAGAGAATGGGGGTCTGTATGGAGGTCTGGGGTCACTGAGCCTACCAAGCCAATTTAAGTTTCAATAATTAGTTCTAGAGGTTTTGGAATCAATAAAATCACAACGGTTCCCAAATGTGTGCACCTGCCTAATATTGTTTAAACAATTATTGCACACTTTCTGTAAATCCTATAAACTTCGTTTTTACTTGTCAAATATCATGGTTGTCTCCTATACGATATATTTATTTGAACATTTTGTACCGTAACAACCTTATGAACACTGATATGGTTCCAAAATTAAGCACCCCACTGTACTTTATACATCCCCATGGGGAAATTCACAAGCTTCAGCAGCAGCTTACAGATTAAAGACAAAGATCAAAATCAACACAAATAAAGAGCATAATAAAAACAAGTTCAATAGTGCAGTAAAAATGACAGTACAGTTTTAACCTACGCGGTAATAAACAGTTGCACAGTGTAGGGAAGGAATGATCTCCTCAGTCTGATTTTGTCCGCCTCTGTCTCAAATGAGAAATGTATCATTTCAGAAATTACCAAGACTTTCAGCCCTAAATTTGCCATGTTCCTGAACTGCATTTGTGCTATGTGAGAAGAGAAAACTCTGTTCCAGCAGTAAGGAAAAGAAAAAGGGATTAGGATTTCCTCTTGTAGTATGTTCCTACTACAAATACAGCAAGAGAATCATTTCTATCCAGCATTACCGTTGTATCGCCTTCTGTGATTTAATATATTGTTCAAGGTCCCTCTGTCCGAATTTCTCTTCAGAATGTGAAGTGGCACACTTGAGACTGTTTGAGGTGACAGTTGGGTGAAAAGACACTTTTTAGAGCACTGTGTAAGGGCCAGAATGCGTGTGTGTTTGTGTGTGTGTGTGTGTGTGTGCATAAAGGACCTTTATGACACGTTAGTGCAATAAAATTGGTATATTATGATACTTGTGCCTGACTTTGGGCTGTATTTGGCATTTAGCAACAAAAAGTTTTAAGGTTACATCCAAGTCTCTTGCACTTAAATGCAGATTATGACACAAAAGGTTGATGAACAACTGAACGGAGACCATTGCTCTGCTTCAAAAGCAGGAGCAGCACACTGCAAGCACTGGCATTCCCAACCAGCTAGAGAAGAAGTTAGAGTATGGGCATGATGTGCTTTTTTTATTGCTACACTAGAATTAGAACCAGAAAAGAGGCAACTACAACATGGTTGGTTTTATGTATCACTTTGGTTTTGAGCATGATTATATTTCCAATATTTAGACATTTTAACCTGCGTGTAATAGTAGAGGAGCATGTCACAGCAATGGTTTTTCTGATCATCTGCATGATTTACGTATTTTTCTTTAACCAGAGGTCAGAATTCAGTGTATAAACATAGAAGCTCAGGATTTTGCTCGCTAGTTCTGTTCCCTACTGTTCTGTGGCACAGCAACAACTTGTCCTTCCGCCTTTCACTTCTAAAACTCAGGAGGGGACATTTTTAGACTGGAGCAGTCCTTGTGTTCTGCCACCGTCAGCAGTGGTGGCAGAAAGTTACATAACAAATGACGAGGGGTATTCGGTGTCTAGGAAAGGAGAGGTTGAGCAACACGACTGGAACACTAGAAAGCCGATATCCATGTTCAGGTCGTCAATGAACTGACAAATCAAAACACATCTCAGCCATGTTCTAAAACAAAACCCAAACATTTATGACTGAAAAATAAAAATGGTTATGACATAGATACGACCTGGTTCATATAATGGAGAAAGCTTAGCACCTAAATGAGATCTGAGGCTGAGTTAGAGGGTCCAGAACCTAATGTTTTTAATGTTTTTTTTAAAGTCTACTATAGCCTGTAACAAAAAGTCGCACTCGACGCCGACATTTACCAAGCGTCACCTGCCGGCTCAACTGTAGCTGTAACAAAAGAAATTAAACGGTGGTTCCTTATGTAGAGTTGTGGCTTCCTACATACGAACCAATAATGTACACATGATCTCATGCAGTATGCATAATGCACTTTATGTAGCTGTACTGATTAGCATCTCACCAGCATCTATAGGATGTTCCTCTGTCTTCAAACGAATCATTTTTTGGCTCAAATAGTAGAAATTGTATCGACCCCTTTTATGTGGCAACACATCAGGAATGGCACTTATGGAGGGAAGGTAGCAGCATGCCATCTGCGACTTTATCAAGCTCCTATTCACATCCCCGACACCGAAAGGACAGCTGGTGGGTGGTTTGTTGGCTTGGCACACTGGCCCAGAGTACACTAGAATCAATAGACAGATCAAAGAGGAAGTTAAGCTGCCTCTGCTGGAACATAATGGAAATACCTTTCCCTCTATTGCTCTTTCAGAAGTCTTGGACCTGACTAAACTGGAAGTAATGTCTCCAGTATCCAATAACAAAAATACAATTAGTAAATTGTTAAGTTACAGGGTCACTACTACTACAACCGAAAGTATCATTCTACCACAATACTACGTGGGCTGGTTGTCGAATGATTTACCCTACAATTACTGGGAAAAAGTTTTATCTAAGTAATTTATTGAAAACACATAGATCGCTCTAAGCAAGCACAGGTAAGATTCTGGAGCTAAAGCTATTCAATTCTAGTCATGACCACAAACCAGTCTGATGTCTCTTTATTTCAGTGCGGTGCAGGCCAGCAGCAATCGGTCTTTCAGCTACAGATGGTAAACCTATTCAGTGTCAAACACGATCACAGCTCTTGTCTGTTTTTTTTGTTTTTTTCCTCAATGCCAAACGCAGCACCTCTGGCCTTCGGTGCCACACCTAAATTGCAAATCAGCCCCGGCTGGGATTGGCACCACAAGCTCTCAAAACCCTTTTGAAGAAATTATTTATGTATTGCACAGACGTCATGCATAAATAAAAGATACCTCTCGCAGTCTGTTCCAGAGTTCCCAGAGTAGGAAAGGAAATGGTTTGCCTTGATTTTCTCATGTACTGTGAGGGACGCGGGATTCGTGTTGTTCCTCGTACACACCCCTGACTGCACCTGTCGACTGTGTAAAAGATTATCATCTGTTCCACAGCACATGCAGACTGCTTTACAGAATGTGTCCTAAAAATAATATACATACATGCATTTCTTTTAGTAGGCACCAGATGGGTTGATTTAGCGTAAAAGGAAAACACCCACACCAGAACCAAAATAGTGTTTAAGTATCTGAGGCCCTATTTAGTCATTTGTACATTGCATTCAAGGTATAAGAAAAAATTGACATGTGTGCCAAATGTCATGAAATTCCTCAGATATTGCACTGGTAAGAGTGTAATCAACTGCAAACGAAACCATAACTACTGCACCTGCATGGCTGGACCTTTATCGGTAAGGTGGTGCAGACAGAGTCTAGCACAGGAACTAAAGTGAGCTTTGGGACCTTAATACAGTTGCTGTTAGGTCTGTCAGCCTGTTAAATTTGTTAAATTTAGTCAGAAGTTGTTGAAGTATTTGTTCCTCGTTTGTTGCAGACCAGTGTTGACTGTGGCACTAGCTCATCCGAGCACTGTTGTCTCTTGAATTGGAGGAAAGAGTAGCGCAGGTGGCAGCGGAGGCTCAAAATCCCATCATAAAGGGCTGCTACAAGGAAACAGTTACAGAGGAAACTGACACACAGACAGATAATCAGAGACAGACAGATAGGGACGTGGGGAAAGGTAGTTTGGAGGCGATGGGCACGCAAATAAAAAGAGATTTAAGTTATAGTGAGGAGAAATAAAGGAGGGAAGACAGAAGCTTTCATCACAAAAGCCTACCATGAAACAATGGTTCCCTGATGGAAAGAGGCAGCAGCAAACACGAACATCCCTGTTTGGCAGACCTGAAGGATGGGATTGGAAGAAAAAAAAACAAGACAGAGGGAGAGGGAGAGGGAGCAGGAGGGGTAGGAGACAAACAGGCCTCGCCAAAGCGCTACCCATGACAAGGAGCACCACCTCGTTAAGCCTGTCCCTGGGAGTCACAGGCAGATGCTCGGCTTTTTCTGTGATAATGACCGACCTGTTAAGCAGCTACAGTAGCAGCGTCATGCTCCTTTGAGCAACCGCTGACCTCGAGGCTGTCACTCGCATCCACGCCAGTGCCGGTTCCAACTCGCCACACTAAGAAGCTGCTTGGTGCGCCGTACATTTCACACGTCCAGGCAGGGATGTATTAACATTACCCTTTAAAAACTTTGCGCTGGAAGGCTGTCCGCTGACATGTTCTTAATCATCTCGTGTTGGCTGCGCTGCATGTGGGCATCATATTGAGTGGCTACAAATTCGTGATCACCAATTATGTCTAAAAAAAACCTTTAAAAACATTGCTCCCTAGCCTCTGCAAATTGGTATTAACAATCTGAAAGCGTTTCCCATTAATGCACATTTATCCACCATTTTACACTTAGGAGACCCGCTGCTGTCGAGTATCAAAGCGCAGGCAGCGCGCGGAGCCATGAGTCAAGAGGAAGCAACTAGGGTGAGGGAGAGATAGAAAGGGAAAGAGAGGGAGAGACAGAGGAGGGAAGAGCAGCAGTTCTCTGAGGATTAGCTCATTTAGACTGCTTTGATCTGTGAGATCTTAATTGCTGGGTAGCAGTGATAGAGTCCTCACAGAGATTTATTAAAACCATCCGGGCGAGCAGGAAGGGTGGTCCTGTCCCTACCTTGTCTTCTTAATTTCTTCATTCTGCGGATAAATTAGTCTCAAGTCTTGGACATTACTGTGTAATTGCATTTCTGTTAATTATGATGCAGTAGCTTTACCACGAAAAGCTCACACTGACAATACTGACATTTAGGCAGCGTTTACCACATTAACCATGCTTGACACTTACTCCCCCCCGGTAATAATCAGCATCATACGTACAGCATAGTGTGCCACGTCGTTCACCAGCACTTCCTCTACCGCTGGTACATGCCACGCAGCGGTTTGCCTTTCCATAATAGTTACTGTTTTTGCTCCTCTTCCTTCTTGGGTTTTTGGTTCCCCTTTATCTGCAGGATTTCAAGGTACATGTAGCTACACTCTACGTCATTTAGGATATATATACACACTTTATGTTACATTTATGATGTTGTAATGAGACTGATGGTCGCAGCAGCTGAATATAAATCCTACAGATAAAGTCTTTCTGAGCATCAAACCCTTTAGAGAGGAACGGAGAGCTCACCATATTTGAGGGCAGCTTCAGCTTTTGCTAAATCCCTGTTTAACCCCCATATAAAGATCCAGAGAGGCTGACTGGCATAGACCGGGGGTTAAGGAGATCATTCAGACAGATGAAGATGATGCATGACTTCCTTTTCTCCGTCTTTTGTCTCACATGTATACACATACTCGCGCACACACACACACACACACACACACACCATCCTTTTCTCCCTGTAATTTATCTACTTCAGGCAACCTTGTCCACCCATCTCTCTCTCTCCCTGGTTGCCGTTCAACTTATCTGTCGTCTTTTATCTCTCTGACTGGGAACAGGCAGATTAAGGAGAGAAAGAGTATTAGGGGAGCCATTCTTTCTGCTTTGTGACGAGAGGGTTGCGGTTAATGCAGCGCAGCCCTTCCTCTGCTGAGCTTGGTCATTAGGACGGCTGCAGAGCAGTGAGGGAAAAGTAAGCCTGAAGGAGTGTTTACATTAGAAGAATACTAATAATGTGAGGTGTATGAATGCATTCTCACGTATGTCGGAGAATTTTACTTGACTCTCATATTTTTTAAAATCCATCCAGTACAACAGGAATAAATTACACATCAACCTCATGTGTGTGTATTGTTCTGTTTGTTAGGCCATTATTTGAGCCTGTTCTCAATCCCATCTGCACAACCACATCAGACACGCCAATGACTTGTGATGCAACTGCAAAGCCTTAGTTCCCGCAATGTACCATTTGTCTGAAAATGGAAAAAGTGGCCTATCAAATTTCAGAAGTACAATTCAAAGAGTATGCTTTTATTAAATATTGATGCCACACACATCAGTATCACTTAACGCCCTTGTGCTACCTTGCTCTACAGTGAACAGCTGTTACATCACCCTTGAATCATTCATTCTGAAACCCAAAAGAGTTGAGGTAAACACAAACTCTGTGGAATGTAAAAGGGCTTTCTGGTTTCCGCAGCGAATGATCAAAAGATGAAGCCGCTCACAGTAGTAAGTAAAGACCTGTAGCTCCACTTATGCATTCCCTTCACACGTGCACTTTTCAAACTTATTTGGGTGTGTGATTCCGTTTGTGCATAGTTTTCTTTCTCTATGACTTCACACAATTCACAGTTTTTCATTGCCTCATAAAAGCGGTACTCGTGGTTGAGGCGGCGTTTTAAATAAACACTGTTTTTAAAAAGAAACTATCGTAAGAGTGGAACAAAAGCTACTACTTTGTCTCCCGACAGCAGAGAATCACTGTCATTAAGACTGCCAACGCTGCGGTGCTAACCTTGCATTATTTTTTTTACAACTTCAAATAACATTTTGGCGATTGCATATAAATATAACAATTATAACAATATATAGTTCAACGCCTAAACAAAAAGTAAACCACAAAAGTCTGAACAGCCAAAAAGAACAAAGCTATAATGTCCCAACAACATTCAAAGCTCCTCGGCTCCTGCATTTTAATTCGGTGGTGTGCCTGGATGGCGGCCTGTCAGCAGGATCTACGTTCCAGCTGGGTGAGTGAGCCTTCTTGGTATCGAAACATGATGACAGTGAAGGCAAGTCTCACACCAGCCAATGGAGCCATCAATAATAAGACAAGGTGAGTTGATGGGGGGGGTAAGGGTTATCTGGGAACAGCACATGCACTTCCCGGTGGGCTGTGGAGGCAGACAGGGCTGCAGAGAGGCGAGATATGGCGTGACGCTCCTGGAATCTGTGATTTGACATCTGCTCAGTGTAAGAGTCTGTCAGAGGGCAAGACAAGGTTTTTGAGGGCACCGTCGCTTCCTCTTAAGTCCGAGTCTCTGGGTTTTATCAAAGAGATGTGACTTGCAGGGCACAGAGAGCGAGTGAGCAGCATGGAGCTCAGCAGAGGTGGTCTGCTTTGAACAAAAGTCAGTCCTCCTCCTCCACATAGGTAGAGGGAAACCAACCCACCTAAGAAGCAACAAACAGAACACAATTCATATACATGCATCGAACTACGCAAATATTAATCTGCACATATGTTATTTTCATATGTCTATCTCCTAAATTGGAAAAGCAAATAGTTCGCAAACTGAAGTGGAATATACTGGTAACACACGACACAAAACTGTTTACCAAACGTTGCCATAGTGACAGGATCCTACGGCAGACCTACCCTGCCGTCCACCTCTCCCTTCCACCATCCACTGGACAGCTTGGTGTAGACTTTAATAATGTCTCCCTGCAGCAGAGAAATCTCCCGCGTGTCTCTGGAGCAGAAGTCGTAGCGCGCTTTGGCAATTGCCGCCACCCTGGGAGAAAACACTGAGAGAGAGAGAGCTCTTTTATAGAGGGACATGTCTGGAGACGTTCATAGAGATTAGATCACGCTCACAAATTCACAGTCAATGGACCACTAAGACCTTTTAGATCTAGAATCACCAGTAGGACAAAAGGTCAGTCAGAATCTAATCTAAGAATGTCTCCTGATTTTCCTCCATGTAGCACAAGCCTTACACTTGCAAAACTAACTCTGAAGAGAAAAACTAATTTCCATTCTGAACAATCCACCCTGAAATCTGATGTTAGGAGAACTTTGCCACCCTCTGGAAACCACTTCCTACTCTGCATTCACAAAGTCTAGGCCTTTCTGAATATAACTCTCTACCACTTGGGTTTGTCATCATTTCCATGAGTAAGAATTGTTGGTGGCCAACACTACACTTCATCCTAAACTGATTTTAATGTGAAATTACAATAAAACTTAAAAAAGAAAATTGGTAACTCGAGCTCCCCTCCAATTACTGCAGGTTTGGACCACGATTTCCTATCACAACCTATTCCTTCAGGACTGCACCATTATACTCTTAAGTACTAACATTTGTGGGACGTCCTGTTTATTAAATTAAATCCACCTTTACACAGTTGTATGCTGCAGTGTACCAGATTTCTTTGATGGTTTGTTGTTTGTACGAGGTTTATCAAACACATTTCTCACAGGTTTTATCCACGGACAATGTCGGTCTTTGATGTAAGGATTATAGAGCAGCAAAGAGTTTTTCATTCATGAACCTGAGTAATACCAAGTGTAAAAGGCAATACCACAGAGAGAATAAGCCACACTCACAGAGAATACATGCCTGGTTGGCAAGGCCAAGAGCACAGTAGAGATGAGAGGCAACGGATTACCATGGTCACATGTTGACCTTATTAAACAGTAATCTTCACTCAACTCATGGATTGCAGCGACACTCCTCAGCTTACGCGTGGTTGTTCCTACACATGCAGGCCAGAGCTCGTATCTTGTGTTAATACAGGTGTGCATGGACTTGTTTACCATAGCTGCAGAAATTTCAGTTGACACAAATGGAAGACATGCTGGATGGATTGAATAAATAAATACACTCCCTCGTGCACACAGAGGAAAACATCCTACCAGCACATGCGTGTGCATGTCCACACTATACATAGTCGTGCACACACATTCACACAGAGGAAGACAAACATAGCTGTCACCAAGTGACAGTGTTCTCCATTCTATTGCAGGGGACTGAGGGGAATGTGTCTCTTTTCATGCGCAGAGTAACTTGTACAGTCTGCACAATATGATGTGAAAGGGGCATCATTAACTGCATTATTTAATAAAGATAGGAAGAAACTAGACAGTGCATCTACGGAAATGTGGGCATACAGCAAGGGGTAGACAAACAGAGTAGAAAAGCTGTACCTGTACCTGACCAGAAAGGCGAGGAAGAAGGAGGAACAAAGCTGCAGCCGCCGGGAGGAACTACAGAGAAATGAAGCGAGCAATGGGGGAGGGAGGAGGGGTTCAGGCCGTAGTGGGAGCAAAGAGAGAACATAACCAAAGTAAACACAAGTTTGACAGAAAGAGAGAGTGAGAGAGGCTAAGAGAGAGAGAGCGAGGGGGAGAGGCTGATAGAGAGAGTGAGAGAGAGGCTGAGAGAGAGAGAGAGAGTTGAGAAGAGGGCAAAGTTAGATCCATTGTCACTCAATTGGATATGAGCATGTGTTTCTACATAACACTGAACAAGAAAAGTTGGATTCACTATTAATTGCAGTAGAGTCGGATGAAAGAAAGTCCTCACAGTGTTGTAGTTTTGAGTTCTTTCTTCACTGTTTGAGTACGAGAAATCATTGTAATGTATGTAAATGACAAAAAAAGGTTCAATGCCAAGGCTTTTTTCCATTTCTTTCACTCCTGTTTCCACACTAAGATGCTTTCCCTGCATTAAAGCACATAGATATCGCGAGGCCACAACACCACTGTCAATTACAACAGGTCCTTCTATCTCATTTCATTCATTCGGCTACCTCACGCTTCTTTCTAACTATTATAGCAATAATACGTTTGTTTCGTTATGAGCACTGTGGACATTTAATTAGTTTGCTTTGGATTGACTGGATTAGCATCGTGGCTACATGCATTATTTAACCATCATCAAAGAAGTGGATGAAAAGTGGTGAAAATGAGAAAGTGGAGGCAGAGATTAAGAGAGACGGAGAGGACAACCTGTCTGGGTGCAGGGCTGCTCACTCCTGGCAGCGCGGTGACGGTGGTATTAAGTTCAACAACCAGCCAATAAACCTCACCTGGAGCTGGCATGAGCAGGACTGCTGGCTGCAATATTCTGTCACTAAAGATAGCACTTATCGTAGACACCTCCTGAACAGAAAACACCACACAACACCTCCGATGATCTGGAAACACCTTGTACAATCTAGTATTCCATATGTGAGCATGTTTTATAACTTAGGTCCTACTGCATAACAACGAGCACTAAACCACCTACTAAGCTCCCAACCAGGTTAGCCTGCACAGCAGCGTGGGGGTAAGCGCGTGTCTGGGCGCAGCGTGGCGTCCTGACGAGTCATCTGCTGGGATTCCACTAGGCAAAGCCAACAACTGCTGCTTCCACATGAAATCCCGTCTGAGCCGGCAGACCCTCACGCTGAGCAAACCACCGCCTGTCAACATAACAATATGTTTCCGATGCCTTCTTCCTCTGCCCCACAGGGATTACGCACATGACCAGAGCAACGTGTGACAACTGTCTGACCGGAGAACACACACACACACACACACACACAACACCTGCAGGAACATTACCACATAAGCATAGAGACTAAACACGGATGTGATAGACCTGCAGTAACAGTCGTAGGATCTGATACAGGTTAGTATGATCGAAGTAAATATGCAATGTATTCAATATTATACTGCATCATAATGACATTTATACGTACTAAACGATTCACTTGACGGACAATGAAATCTATTTCCCATTATTTCTAGCATTCACACAAACACAGACGAAAAGCACTCAGTCAAAGTTAATTAAAGCTGCTGGCTGGGGTTTTTACAAACAAATTACTCCAGAGTTGTGATGGCTTTTCTGCATCGTGCGATTGTTTGCGGAGCCTCGCATTCTGTTTTCTTTGCTGTGAGGTGTCTGTTTTGAGACTCAAACCATTTTGTGAGTGCTTTTTTTTTGTTTTGGCATGACATCTGTCTTTCCACAGAGGCTGTTTACCAGACAGAGAACGCGGTGCCCACACTAAGTCTGTCTATGGGGGTGGACGACTTAAGGCAATAATAATCTATCTCAGAATGCACTGAGGCAACGGCAGGTCTGTCAAGGCTTCCTCACAGAACCGACGCCGTGAATGGCAGCGACGCACAAACGCACCTCTCGCAGAGCTGCTTTTGAAGCCTCGTGCGCTGGGAGACCGATGCTGCCAAAAGAGGCAGAGGGACAAGGATGTAGCAGAATTTTACATCTGAACAGACACAAAGGGCTAACTTTGACTTTGTTCCAGCATTCATCTGCTCGCCTCGGCTGCCGTCGCAGCGGCTGTGGTTGTTTCAAAACACCTCTCTTTAAGTTAAGACAGTTTACCTCCAGCTGCTTCCTGCTCTTTTACATCAGATCATATTTGCAAACTTTTCCCAGTTTTGTGGAAACAGCCGCGGTCCCTCAGTTGGACCAGGGGTATCCCTCCGGTGTGTGTCAGCAGGCGGCTGTCACAAAGTTTTCTCCACTGCCAGACCAAGTGAAATGTCATGTCCTGTCAGGAAAATTGTGAAGCTACCTCAGAGCTGAGCAGCGCGCGGAGTGTGACGTTTGGAGTAGCTGGCTCCTGGTGCTTGCCTGGGGCATTGGGCCATAACTGGGCCCTCTCTGCTAAGCCTGGAGAGCTGCTGAGGCTTTTTTCCATTTCTTTCACTCACTGACTCCAGTTCTTTCTTTTGTGTTTTGCTCTCCCTTTATCTCTCCTACTGCAGGTCTTCTCTTTGTATCCTATTCGCACCTGACATTACCAGGCCTTCCATGTATGGATATCTCAAGCTGTTATGGAAAACCGCAAATCAATGTAATGTGAAAATGATCAGACTGGCTAGATATCATGAGGTGATCTCACATGTAGAGATACATTTAATCCACACAAAAGCTTGTTTTATACGGGTTCACATGTGTGTTTCCAGCAGCTCTACACTAAACCGAGCTAACAAAAAAAACTTTTTATCACAATTTTTCTGTTCATTACAAAACTATTTAATTGTTTGAGTAAAAAAAAGTGAATAACTCGCTCTCACTTTCTTACATCAGTGTCTTTTTCACTTCATACCCCATTTCTCTTCCTCAACCTTTCTTGCCATTTTCACCTCTATTTTCCATCTTTGTCTCTTTTCTCTCGTTCCAACCACATCCTTTGTCTCGTGCACTCATTTCCCAATCAGAGTGGATGAACATCTACTTCTCTCTCTAAAAACCAGTAATGATGGAGAGACTGAACGTATGTGTGGATTTATGCCTGTCCATGTGGGCAGGGTGAAATTAAACATGATGTTGATTTTTTCCTTGTTTGACATTTTTCTATCGCCGAGCCAAGCTGCAGTAAGCAGGATGTAGTTATAATTTATGTATGTAAATGACAAAAGAGGATCAATCAAGCAAAACTGCAGAGGCACGTCGCCCATGACAGGGACTCACGCTGTCTCATTACACTGAACTAAAAATTACTACACACGTCAAAGTTACGACTGCCTCCACTATCAAGGCACTCTTTTCAGTGCCTAATTACAAAGCAAATGTTTTGTCTACAATGTGATGGACTGTCATTAACAGCACGGAGTACATGAGCTGCTGTTTTATAACTAAATATAGTAAGCTACTGATTCCAGCCAGTGCTTTCTGTCCTCAGTTTGACCTGGGAAATATACGTTTGACTGTTTTGGTCAGGTAAGAAAAACAACCCCTCCCCGCTTTCCCTGCTTTAACTGAAGCAGACCGCTGGAGAAAAAGCCCGTGCCTCTAGTTCTCCAAACAGGTCGGAAGAGGATCTGATCTGAACGGATAGCTTTTACACCAGTCAGACAGGTTAACTTGGGTGTTTGCGAGGACTCACCGCTGCCACCCTTGGTAATGGCCCTGGGCATGTTTCCATTGGACAGGTCCCTATAGGGGACCTGCAGAGTGGTGTCAAGACTGCTGAACCCTTCCTTCAGAGAGTGCTGCTTGTAATACTCCACTAAGCCCTGTGTAAAACAACCACAAAAGAAAGAAAAACCACCATAAACATGAGTAGGTCAGGTAAAATCTAGAGGGTATTGTGTGTGTATATGTATAGAAATAAGAGCAAAGGCATGTATGTGTCCTTGAGCCAGACACACAGCGCTAGCCTCTTGTAAGTTGCTTTGGATAAAAGCGTCTGCAAAGCAAAGCAAAGTAAAGTAAAGTAAAGTAAAGTAAAGTATGCAGGCTGGTTAAGGAGAAGCACAATCTATCTTTCTCTATCTATCTGTAAGTCCTGGAAACAGGATAATGCAGGCAGCTAATCAAAACATGACCTCGTGGCTTTCTTAGTGTGTAAATGTAAAAATAAACCACTAATAGAAACATGATTATTATTATTTCACAAGAAATTTAGGATTTTCATTTTATAGAGCAAAAAATAAAATCCAACAAATGTGACATTTTTTTACCAGCACAGTCTTGAACAGTCGACTCTCAGCGATGTAAAAGCAGCCATCCTTGGTCAGAATTTTAATGTGCTTGACTTGATCGTTGAACCTGTAAAGGATGAATAACACATGGGCTGCTAATCAACTATAAATGCCTCCACATCAGTCCAGTCTCTACGGCGAACCATCACGAAGGTCTGTCTGCGCTGACTGTCAGTTACCATGCTGAGCCCAGCAACATTGTTTGACAAGGACACCTTGGGTTTTTGCCTGCTGTGGAAATCAGATCCAATTCACTCACATCAGATTATAGAAAAGTTTGAGCAATTCCTACTGTACAGTGCTAGTAGATCACAGGTAATGCCTTTATCCTAAACAGGGCTTAGACTGTTCCATGGGGAACATTAAGAACCTAAAGTATCCAGTAATAAACCCGAACAGAAACAAAGCACAGAGTCAGAATGAAATAAGTATACAGTGATTTAAAAGCATAAACAGCACCTGAACAGTCAAACTAACAAAGACACACTGAGCTTATTAATTATTGTGTTATTGTGATTTCTGTGTCAGAATCTTAATGATAAAAAACCCATTTCTTTCTTTTTGGTGAGTACACCAACAGTTCAAAACAGGAAAAAAAGTTAGAGATGATTGTGTGTTAAAGAATACACACACACACACACTCTGCTGCACATACAGGACACAGTACTGCACACACAAGTGAGGACGTGCTGTCAAGTCTCTTGCTATATATTGCATGTCTCCCACATGGTGATGTGCGAGTTAAACTGGAGATAGAGCTGCACTGTATTTCCCCCCCACACACCGTATATAATGGACAAGAAGAACATACTGATGCATTATGAATAATTGGAGAGTAATCCATTATTGATGCATGTTATACGAGCCCTGTTTGGCGCAGGCTGAGACATTTCTTTCCTCCTACAGGCTCCCGATGCTGCTCATCGGCACAAACGTGCACGCAAATATCATTCAACCACACACAAACTGACCACTTGTCGCGTTGGACATTAGACAGATTAGCAGCAGCTCTCTGTACAAAGCTCCATTATCTCAAACGGTCACGCTGATAATGATCTTAAGCAGCTAGACAGGCAATTAGAATCAGCGCGTTTCGCAAACATCAAAGCGTCGGGCGAGGAACGGTGTCCACAGAACCAAATGGGTTGGAATCCTGTGTCACTTGCCGAACAGTCCAAACAGCTGCGCGCGGTTTCAGCGTGCGCTCCCAACGGTTCTAATCTGGTGTCATCATGCCAGGTCACGAGGACTCGATAGTCCTTTCTGTTTTTTTAAAAGGCTCAACGTGCTTTGATGTAGCGCGAGAGACCTTCGCTCGTTAAACTGACAGTGATGCGTTTCAAAAAGTGCAACGCCGAGGCTCTGAACTAATAGACAGATAAAGCAGACATTTACTGAGGCCTGAGGAAGAGAATGTTTCATCTACAATTTAAGCGCGCTACTGGTCCTCTTTTGAAACACATTTCTGGGATTGATAGGCAACGAGCAGCAAACAGTATGATGCAAAGTTATCTGGTGCTCCTTGAACACACAGCACAGATGACTGGAGGACGCAGGCATTAGATAGAAGCTATAAGGGATCGTCCAATTCCACCTCTTCCCCATTCTGCTTCCAGTTATGTTTACTGAGTCAATCAATAGAGTAAACTAAAATTAACTGCGTGAGTGTTTAGGTGGGACGTATGCCCACTGATACAGGAAGGACAGATCACTGAGAATGGATTCTCTCACTTATCTCCGGTGTCCAGTCAGGGAGAAGGGCCTCAGTTTGAGAGCATTTTCTACTCGTGCCTCAGTATTATCGAGACATAATATTTTGTGTGACACCGTGTCCCTGTTGCTCTGATAATCACCAGACTTCAACGTCAGTGTCTCTTATTTCCTCTGCACTAAAATCTTCCAATGTAAAAGAAATGTACCTTTGTTTATTAAGTAAATTGTTTGTTTCACTCAAGTGTCTGTATTTAGACCCAGACCGGGCTTTCAGTTGCATTTGTGTCAGTGATAAAAAAGGCATATATTTAGGAGTTTAGTTTATGGAGTTTGTTTCCTTCTTTTCCTGCTTTTATTTATCTGTCACTTGGTTGGAGGAACCCTGTAAAATAAACTCTGTCACCCACAATCGACAGCCTCACGTTTGACTCATCAGAGCAGGCAAACCTCCATTCATCAGCTCTAAACTCTTATGATTACAGAGTCACCACAACTTCTTGTTCCTCGCTGACACGAGTGGAACACGCAGCATGATCTCCTTCTGTTGTGGCCCTTCCACGTCAACGTTTGATAGGCTATTTGTTCCCAGATACGGCACCGTTGTTGCGCCGAGCTGTTATTTGCATGTGGGCATTTTGTCTGCCTGAATGATTCTTGCCACTCGCCTCTCACAATAAGCTGTTTTTTTGCCCACAAGACTGCTGCTGGGTGCACGTGTTTATTCTGCCGCGCTTGGTAAACGGAGGGAAAATAAAGAGGTATAGAAAAAAACGGGAAAACAGGCCAAACAATCACTTACTTTATACTGATGGCATATTCAGTGCACTCTTTACTTCTGTGTCGGACGAGGTAGGTGCCGTTTTCTCGGTCCAGGAGCTGCAGCCCGGCCTGGTATCTCTCCATGGGTCCTGCAAACCTGAACCAGCCATGAACAACTACTGCACTTACACTGCAATCAATCATTCTGAACATGTGGATGAAAACAGTCAATAGAATCAGCAACATAGAGCAAGAGCGGCTCGTGGTGATTGTTACCAATCCATAGTCATTAGTTTCCTTACCAGAGCTGGGCAGAGTAATCAACAGGTTTTGGAACCTGGCGTAGAGAAGAAATGTGGTTATTCAGTGTTTTAATGGAGTCAATACAGAGCAGTGGAGGTCATTTGTGGTAATGTGATATTCAAGATATACTGAATAGCAAGAAAAGCATTACGTTCCTTTGCCATCTGTCATTATCCACTGACTGCATTGTAATCACGCAGAATATGTCTTATTGATTACTTACGCACGGGCAAGGCCTCACAGCGTCACTTGGAAAGAAGCCAATCTTGCTTTTTGCCAGAATTTTGCCCTGCAATAGCAACTTGTTGTTAATCGCATTAAATTTGTCTTGGAGCAACTACGCCTCTCTCTCTTACTCTCTCTCTCTCTCTCTCTCTCTCTCTCTCGCTTTCCGTTTCCCCTCCCACACTGGCTTCAATAAATCCCCAGCAATTAGCACACAACAAGCAGTGCATCTAATTCGCAGCCCCAGTTAATTATGGTTCAAACTCTGCCGCCAGTTAGATTTGCACTGCATCAAAACAAGAGCCTCGTTTAACACTAAATAATGGATTTTATTCTGTACTTTGAATATCCAAACAGCGTGAGCTCTCCGGTTTGCACTAAAGACTAACAATTGCATTTTAGCTAGCCCGCCTCAAGCAAATACAAGATTTATAAAAAAAATAAATAAAAATCATTAATCCCTCCAACAAACAGAGTGTGAAAAGACTTTATATTTAGATTTGCTCCTACATGAATAGCTTTTTCGAACCCTTTATCATGTACGGCATCATCTTCTGAGCAGATAGATAACTTAAATATCCGGTTCAGTCTATTGAGTGATTCTGAGACGACAGTGAGCGTTGAGGCCACGTGGAGCTCTTGAGCTTCCTGCCCTGTCCATGTCGTCCTTCTCGCTGGTCTTTATTAGAGTATGAAATGCTTTTTGGGACCATGCAGACCCAGGCAGTAACTAGATTTGAAAGCGAATCTTTACCCATCTCTATGATTCATTCTGTGTAATAAACATTTCATCAAAGGATTTTTTGAGAGGCTCTCTCTATTTGTTATGCCTCTGATAAGCGTATGATAAAGATTAAACTTATTACTCTGTTGGCATAAACAGGCAGCAGCCAAAGGATCAAATGAAATTACAGTGATTGATTGTATTGTTCTGCCAGTGGGATGGGCGATAATTGCCTTCTGGGTAACAGGGGATATGAATTCTCAATGTTCTGTAATTCTATCCTCTGGCGCCACTGGGGATGCTGAAGATTAAAGGTACCCTGTGGAGCTTTCGTTTGTTTAGCTCTGGAGCTTTTGTTCAGATCCAGAGTTTCTCACCCAAACACATTATGTGTGACTGTACGACCTAACAAACTTGCAAATCTTTGTTTAAATGCATGAAACGTGCTGGATTGGAGACTGTGTACAGGTGTAGTCCTCCACCTGTGATGTAACTATAATTGCATTGCCCTCAAAAGGCAAGACTTTAATAGAAAAAAAGAAATTAATATTCCCTATGAAAACACAGTTTTTGCAAGTCAAACTGCATAAACTGCCTGGTGCCACCAAGTTTATCAGGGAAACTGCCACATTCATGTGGTTGGGTTTGGTTAAGCCACCTTTTAAATCTAATATTTAACATAGTTCAGTATAAGAAACTAATATACACATAAATACATATAAATGAATATAAATATACTGCTCCTTACTGCCGTCTCCACACGGGCACCGACAGAAAACGTTAATACCAACACAAGTTTATATGTTGATCGACTGACTAACATCACTCCACAGGGTAGCTGCAGTTGTTGTTAGAGTATCCCTGCGAGCAGGACAGGAGTGAACACGGGAGTGTTTTATCGTTTAACCGATTTGATTAGCCTCTTCCAGTGGTAACCATCAGGTCTGCAGAGTGACATTCAGCTTAGCCGTTCTAGCGTCTCAGAAAAAGTCTCCTGGCATTCGTGTCCTCACCTTCCACCTTGTGCCGTGTCATAACAGAGAGACACACGGAGCACAGGAGATCGGGCTAACTGCCTACTCCCGGCTGTGCTGTTGGCAAAGACTGCAGTCTGATTGGAGCAGCACCAGAAGGAGGATGGGGCTTTAATGCCACCGTAAAGCGGAGTGAGAAACAGCTAGAGAGGCTCCTGGAAGACCCCAGATAAACCGCCATCCTTTCAAAAATAGATAAGGTCAAATGCTCTCAAACATTGGCTGACCTCATGCAGTGGCTGCTAAATGTGTCTGTACATGAGGTTGTGTACCGCCATTAAAACGTCCTGCAGAGGTTGAAGCAGCTGCTGTTTTATTGTCTCGCCGTGGCAGTCGATTAATCAGCCCGAGCCACTAATTGGTTAGATCATCTGATATCGGCTGTGATTCAGTCGGATGACTGAAGGAAAAGACATGTGCCCCATTCGTAATCTGACGGGTTCAGTGAAGTTCATACGGAGCTTTCATACAGATGTGGGCCTCATCTCGATGTGCGATTTATGGCTCAGCTGACAGAACACAAAATGTGATAAACAACCACAATGCAATTAGTGATTTATAGACTTTAATGGCCAAAGGGAGACAAACTGTTGAAGTCACACCATTAATATTATTTATGGCACTTCTCCCTTTGTCGTGCGGGAGAGTTGGCTCGGATTCAAACCTACGACACACTGTGCGTCGAGCCAACCGGGTGAGCCGTGACATGTTGTGTTTTTTCATAGAGTCATGGGTGTTGACACGCACCTGCCACCAGGAGCTCTTCACGTCGGCAAACATCAGTTCAATGACATCTCCCGCACGAATGCTCAGCGGGGGCCCACTCTGGGGACAGGGGACGCCACTGTAGTCTCTGATCACAACCATCCTGGCTAAACCTAACGGGGGAATACGAGCACATTCTCACTCAAACATTTAGCCATTTATACAAAGAGTCGTACACAGAGGAACACACAGCTGCGCGGTACTGTTCGCAAAGGTAAAAACACGGTAACCATGTTAGACCTGAGTTGTGTTGAAGCAGTGAGTGGACTCAGCCGTGGAAAATAACATTGGAGAGAGCACTAGATATGAGTTTTAGGAGGAGAGTTAGAGTCTTATGCTGCTCAGAGTATGACTCAAATGTGTGGAGTTACGCTTTCAATAAAAAACAAATGTTCCCGCAGGTGAAGGATATTTGAGCAGAACTAAAATCATTTGAAGAGATTCTTTTTCTCATTAGAGCCAAATGTAACCTGCACCACACACACACACACCAAATTAACAGTAAAATATTTCGACACATTTTCTGTTATTTCTCAATCCTCTGTTTTTTGACCTTTTTTCACTAAAAGAAACAGATGATTGATTGGTAGGTGGATTTCCATGTGTACCACAGGTTTAGTAATGTTGCTGCGGGCGATTAAAGTGGAACAAATATGAATGAATATAGTTTTCATTCAGTATCTAGAAACAAACCTGCAGTGTTTCCTGAAAAACATGTTTCTTTCACTGCTGCAATCAAATATTTGCTCTTTTCCACTGGTAACTACATCGAACAGGGAAACTGCAGCTATACAGTAAGTGGACTGTTACGTCACTGTGAAGTTGTTCTTTAATTATATATTTGTTCAATACTGTCAGCACAGCAAACAGCAGAAATCTCTGAGGCAGATTTCTCCAAATCTGGACAAACAAAACCACCTGGGCTAGATACTAACAAAAGAAAAGTGGGGAAATATGTTTTTTCTCATTTTCCTGTTTCAAATTTATGGATTAGAAACAATGGATTAAATGGCATTTGGCTATTTTTCATATAACTTGCACTAATCGCGTGCACAGCTGATTTTAGCGTGTCCACAACTGTGCACAGCGACAGTCTTTTCGTCTGAAGCTCAAACCATCGCAATCGTTGATTTACTAACACAGGAAATTCATCTCTTTGACTCCTGAACTGCACGGCTCCGATCTTTCCTTAACGCGGCAGCTAAGACAAATACAGCCACAAGCAACCAGCTAAGGCTAAGACTGAACACTCCTGCCAACAAAAAAGACACATCCACTTACTCTCCCCCAACTCACACATCCAGCCCCCTCAGACACATCTCCCTTCCGACCCGCGGCTCCGCTGCAGAGCAGCCCGAGGAAACTATTAGCTGATGCTGACCTCGGATGAATGGAATATCTCACGTTGGTGATTTTAATAAAAACAATAAGCACAGGAGTATTTCTCATAAAGACCCTTATGGAAATTGATTTAGCACAAAGGCACAGCTCAGCAGTTGAGACATATAGACTGGAAATGCTTTTCCGCCTGCATTTCTCCTGCTGCGGTTCTCATAATGATTCCATCCACTTCATTCGTCTTCAGTGCTTTCTAGGCTTCAGCACACAGAGTGTGGTTAAGGAAGATGCTTTTTTTAAAGCGCTGGTTAAGAATTGTTTCTGCAGTTGATTATTCTTACTCAAATATATTGGCCAGGAGGAAACAGTCTTTGCTCGTTACCTCTTTGGAAACCAGTGTGAGAGCAGGAGAGATTCGTGTTGCATTGCACTGGCTGCGTGGTGCGTTTTTCAGACAACATTTCAGAGTTGAATGATATTTCATTAAAAACCTCAGGACAGTAAGATAACATCTGAACTAATGTCCCACTCTGGCCTCTGCCTAAGTGTCTCTTTTCCATCTTGTCTGTGTTTTTGTTTTGCGATAGAACTAAGATGAGAGCAGCTTAAGAGGCCCTTAGCAGGTTCCCAGAAGTGGTCACGGCATACTGACCTGGATCTGCTGGTGCAGGGTTTTCCTGTGGACAGACAGAAAAGAAAGAAGAACTTAAGAAGAGAAGAGAGGTCATTCTTCCTCTATGTGCCGACCTCAGGAAGGAGTTAAACTTTTATTTCAGTAATATGTTTCTTACACATGGTCTTTGAACATAGCAGTCACAGAAATGGAAACGGAAAGGAGGAGACGATGAATTGTGGAATGACAAAATGTTTTTGATCATTTATCTATAGCAGCTGTTTTTGACGTTGATGTTTTATTGATGTAAATACAAATGTATTTAATAATTTTCTTTTTCCCTTTTAAAAATGTGCAAATATTAATCAGTGAATCTTTTCCCTGATGCTCCAAGAACCTTTTAAATCCTGTTTGGCAAACTCAAAGTGTCTGTCATATGCCATTTGCTCAAAGTAGCTCCCATCTAACTATTCTAGCATCACGGCCTTCCAGTATGTTCTCGCATCTCTGCACACAGCCAAAGTGCTGTTAGAGTTAGCCGTGAGTTTTTTGCACTCTTTGAGGTTGTAATGTTTTAATTTATAGAGTGGACATAAACGCACGCTTTTCATATTAGCAAAACAGCTTTACATTTATTCATTACTATATATGTTCATCTTAATATAAGAAAGCTTTCTAAAATCACTTCAATGAAACTTACAAACGTGAATTTAAAGTCGAAGCGCTGATGATGATTTTTTTCACCCATTCCTTTCTCATAGTTGCTCATGTACGTGTGTTCTGGGTGAACACGTAGATGAATATTGTCTTTTTACCTGCGTGTTAAACGTTAAAGAGGAGAAACAGTTCCAGTCTTACCTTGGGCTTCGGCTTGGCAGAATCTGCAGTCGGGTGAGAGGCAGACAAAGCGAGAGGAATACAATATGAGTGTGTGGTGGCTTTCTGACATACAACCTCAACTGTCAACCTCGGCTGGCCCCGATCACGCCTCAGAATGCATAAAGACCACAGCGCTTCTGCTAAGAAGGCTTGTCAAAGGCCGAAGCTGCCTTTAGCTGTCTGTGTATTCATGGAGGACAATGCTCTTGGTCTATAGCATGAGACTGGTGACGAAAAGTTGTGCCACAGTAGAGCTTTATATTAAATGTGCTGGAAATGTTAAGGCCAAAACATGCAGTTAGCAAAGTCTTGATTTTTTAGGATTGTCAAGGTGAGGGAAGGTCACGGGCTCAGCACGCTCACAGAGGGGGAGGGGGGCATCGATATTTATAACAAAACTGTTCAGATGTTAGATGTGATGTGTCCTGGCATGAGGATGGAGAAGAAAAGTCTGTCAGTCTCACCGGTTCTGTCACAGACTCCCAGTTGACCCAGACACTCTTTATGAGCCCCCAGACCACATTTTGGACAGAGATAACCCTGGTTAAAGATGCCTCTGGAGACAAGAAAACACAGGATACCTCCTACTTTATGTTTCTTAAGAGAAAGACAAACAGCTTTTTTTTTTGTTTTGTAGGCTATTGTCATATTTTCAACATAACAAGTGTACAGGATACATCTTTCAGATTTCATACACGATTCTGAGACAGCAAACTATTTATTTCAGTCACGTCTAGTACTAATGCGCAATTTCCTGTTAAGTGCAATGCTAAAAAAAAAACAAAATACTTTTCTCCAAAAGCAGCAGAGGATAACTGAGCTAAAAAATGTCACGCTGATCCTTTCATACCTCCTATATGAAAAAGATTTGAAAGTCTATTTGCCTATCAGTGCAGTAACGCGTTATGATTTGCCATCCTAGAACTGTATGTGTAGTTCATAGTCACCCTGTCTCACAGATTGAGAGTCTTACACTGCAATATGCTTTGTTTCCATCAGTACACAACTAGCCGGAGCAGAAGTGGCTCTTAGCAAAGCCTGAATCATACCTGAGCAAGAAGTGACAGAAGCTACAAGACGTGATCTTTTCAAACGTATGCATCTTGAACTGGTGAGAATTGTGGTCAGCTTTTTCTGGTCGGATGTTTGACCTGAAAAATGTAAAATAACACACACATATACTGGGAATAATGTTCTTTCCATACACACATTTTTGATCATTTCTCCAACAATGAATCTGCAGATTATTTTTTCAGATGACTGAAGTAGAAGCAATTTTGCCCCCAGCACTCACACATATGTCTAAATGAAGAGGACCTGAATCAGCAAATCCAATTTAGAGCTGCATGTGTTCAAATATAAGAGGGGAAACATGTGGCAGAAATAAGCAGCCCTCCTGTAATGGGAACGAATGCAACCCAACACAAAAACGTCTTTTTGTATTGAACACACCACCCAGAAGCCACTTAGACTGAGTGCTCCCACAAGTGAGCCCTTCATCAGAAGCCCACATCCTTTTTACAGGTACAATTTTCACTTGCTGAATGGGCCCCTTCTGGTGTCATTACCCAGCGCGCAGAGGCACAGACATCCACTCTCAGACACAAAGCCTGTGTGTGTGGGAAAAAGCTGGAGGAAAAAATGTTATTTCTTCCTTAAATGTAGGAAATTACGCATGAGGTTCGGTGCTGATGTCAAGAGATAAGTGGTCAAGGCCGTGTATGAACTCATGTGACTAAGCTTTCTGTTCAGGTTAGAGCAGGAGAATTATTATGTACGTATGTATGTCATTGATATTGTTTTCATACACATCCATGCCAAACACAAAAGCATTTGTTTAGGAAATCAGAGTGCAAAACGATGTCAAAACAACACGGGACACTCCTGAAACAGCTTTAACAACGAATGTAGACCATACATCTACAAAACAAAATAATACACACAAACCATACAGCACTAATTTAAAGACCCACTGAGGAGGAGGGATGTCTTTGTAGTTTTGCAGTTCTTTGGAACAGTTTATGTTTAATGTGTGTGTGTGTGTGTGTGTGTGTGTTATCGTACTGTCAGCAGTGTGTGTTTGACTGCAGCTAAGACCTGATCAAACAGTGCACATGAAAGTGTCAACACCTCTTTCGGCCTTGGAATATCACACATGCAAAGACAAATAAACACCATGCGCGCACACACGCACGCACACACTGACACACACGCATACAGTGTTTTTCCTGTGATGCACAGTCTTGTGCGTTTATAGCAAATAGCTACAACTGTGCTGTTCGTGTCTCTGTGTACTTACATGGCCATTTCAAACTGCTCCAGCCATTTCTTCTTCAGCTCTCTGGTCTTAAAAAAGAGTTCAAAGCCTGAATACCCCTGCCGGTGAGTCACGTAGAACCCATAGCACCACTGTGTAAGAGTCAGGAAGAAGAAGACAGCAATCAGACTTAATGTGTTTTTTCTTGCATATGGACATTTTATGCGTATTGAAGGAAAACTAACACAGCTACATGAAAGAGTCAACTGTGCGTGGTTACATAAAACACTGGAGGATGGCTGTGTCGTTAATGGTATTTGTGATTTACCTGCTAAAAAATAACAGGATTTTGTCCTAACAAGATCCTGCTAAGAAACTAAAATATGCCTCAGCACTGTTATGTAACTGCAGGCTGTTCTGAAAGGTAACTAATCTACCAGGCTATTACCACATTTTTCCACATCACAAGTCAGAAATATACAGAGTTAAAGTTGATTTTACAGCTTTGTAAATAAGAAATACGTATGCCTGCAAGATTTAATTTGTCTTGTGCACTGGAAAATATTGCTCCAAAATATCACCAACTCCACTGTGACGTGTTGCAGGTAAATTTAAAGCTACAGTCTACAGCTGGCAGCTACAACTTAGTATAACTTTGCATAAAAACTGGGAGAGGGGCCGTTAACAGCCTCACGGTTACCACCAGACTCCAAAACGTTAACGCATGTGACCAAAAAATATCACTCCACAGCAACACGCAGCTGACAGGCCGATGTGGTGACCTTGATCGGCCTCACTGCAGCACTTGCAGGTTAAATTCCTTGCCCATGGGCATATTAGGAGCCATTTCCAATCAATTCCCAAACCTCTCAGCTTTGGCCACCATAATCTGTTCCGGTTCGTTGTGTCATATCTAATAACATGAAAAGTGGCACGGCATGCCTGTCAGTAATGACCATCCCTGCACAGTCCTGAGTATTTTAGAGCTCTGCCGAGTATTAAATCATTGATGACTGTGTGGGTGCTCAGTGGCACCACATCCACGCTCTGAAGTTTCATTTAGCAGAAAATGATATATAGCTTTAAGCAGCCTTGGAGGAGTGCACACATTCATCACCTGATATTAGCATCTATGAACTGCACTGTGTGTGATTGTGGGTGTAGGTACACACACCATCTTTATGTCTGTGAATATTTGTCTTTTTCTGTGTGCTGCGTGTCTCACTACTGTTGTTACTTGGTTAATACAAAACTGTTAATTTGCAACTCGTGTAAGAATCAACCATGAATAATGACAAACATAAAAATGCATCGAAACCGGGGCCAATTATTGCACACATGCACACATGCCACAGCAACACACACATCACGACGGCACAACAGAGTAAATGAGGATGATAATGGAGGCCCTCTGATAAAAACCACAGAGCCACCCCATTCTGGCAAACTGTCAGATTCCCATTAGCAATCAGCAGCAGCGTGAGAAGACACCATCTGTGAGCATGCATCAACAAGACATCAACAAGTCACCTGCAAACGTTCCCACAGGGCAAAAAAACCCAGCGTACTGTACAAACTGTGTATAGTGACGAAGCTGAGCCTTCGTTTTCTACATGTGAATGTTTCAGTGAGGAGAAAACCCGACTGGTCAGCGCAGCGGAAAATAACACTCAGTGTCTGGACTGCTCATTAATCAGATCCATCACACGCATACTGACGAACATTTCCATAGGGTTGTTTATTCGTAACTCTAACTGTAAATCAAATGTAAACACATGCAGCGTGCACGATTTTCCCAGGAACTGACCTTTTTAGCCTCTCTTTCAGAGGTGGGGTTGTTGGTGATTTTGAAAGCGTTGAGGTCGAGTATGTCCTTCATCTCATAGTTGTCTCCGCGTCTCTTGCAAACAATTACAGCCACATCAAATAAAAAGATATGTCTGTGCAATAATAAAACGAAACTTCGTTAAATTATTAGGTTTACACAGATATGATTATTATTTTTTATTATGTTTTTTGGTCTCTTTAGTTCAGTGAACGTGAAGAACAACAACCTGTCTTGCTTCCTCTTGTCCACACTGGAGATCATGCGCACTTCTCCGTCTCCTTTCGGCCGACCAAATGCCATTAGAGGTTGATTCTGAAAGTAAAGTAGAAATACTACTATGAGTACTATGAGTACTCCCACACAAACTCCCTCTCTGAATATACATCTTTTCATGCATAAATCTAACCTATGAAACAGAAACGCTTGTTTTATCTATGCTATCGTTCTGTTGCACACACGTTACTTACACACTAGGAAAAGTAATTTTAAACCACATAAAAAAAAACAGCAGGGATTTGTAACAAATCCTCAATCTCACGCATATCCCTCGCAAAATGTCATTCAAGTTCTGACGCCATCTCTTGTTGACTCTCGTTATCACCAATGACACTCACTCACTGTAAAGACAAGCAGAAGGTCTTTATAACCCGACAAGCTCTCCAGCTCTCTTACTGACAACGCCTCTGCTGCTGTCATGTTTTTTAAACTAATGTGCTTCGATTAAATGACTTATTCTTTTACCACCTTGTTTCTTCATGCTCTTCTCTCTTATTAGCGAACTTTGTGATCTCCTGCATTATGTATGAGATGTATGCCAAACGTTTCAGCAGTTTGTAAGTCTTTGCTCTGTGGCTTGTGTGCTGATGACATAAATATAAAGCAGGTTAAAATGCGATATTTTAATTAATTCATTAATTTAAAAAATACTTCACGTGCACATATTTAAAAAAAAGTTTACTGTGAATTCATTGTAGTTAATTAGAAAATCTGCCGTTTTTGCCCATCGGGTCACATGCAGTCAGTCAGGCCTGTGTGGTACAGTGTGAACAGTTTGAGGATGCCAAGCATTCTGTGTGGCAAACACAAGGCGCTGCTCATCACCTGACTAATGTCTAACGGGACGAACCGCTCAAATCCAGTAGACGAAGAAGCTCGCAGAGACTGAACCAACGAGACATGAAGCCATCATTGTTGCTGAATGGGCACCTAAACAATACTGGTGGCTGAGTGGTGAAGGCAGAGGGCTGGGATGCAGAGATAGCAGGATCGATTCCCAGCTGAGTCACCCAGCCCATCAGGACTGACAGTGACTGACTACAACAGCTGAAAAGGAAATAATAATAATTTGATTTACCAGGTTTTCAATGGATCTCTGATACTGATCAATCTCCCTTAGAGTCTCATTATCTCTCTTCACCTCGTTGACGTACTGGGCCAGGTCCTGTGAAACATGGGAACACACATTTAGTCTGAAGGCTGTGACACACTCGAGAAACTGTACTGATGTTATTATATGACGTGAGAGGTGTTAGTCTGAGACCGTTCAAAGTGATGCTGGAGTCAGGGAATAGGTAAAGCAACTAACCAGTTAAAACTAAAGCGGCTAGTCAATGTGTTGCACATAAATTTAGCCATTTTCCTGTCTATAAACCAGGAAATCAACAGTTGGCAGTAGCTTCACACACATATGGGAGTTTTATCCTGCACTGCGACACATTTTGTAAATATGCTAAATCACAAGAAATAAAATAAGCATGCGCGGTGTATGCTTATGTGATGGTTTGTGTGCTTCTGTAGGAAAATTGCTACACACCCTGAAAATATAAGCATGAATCAAACATTCGATTCATATATTTTGTTCTTGCCAAGACCTCAAATCAGCCGCCTCTAAAGTTCAGGCACCATTGAGGACTGGAAAAGTAAAGCACTCACTAATGTGATGGAAAAGTTTCTATCATTTCACACCCATTTGTAACAGTGAGACATGAATGATTTATGACTTTTTTTTTCTCCCATCTGATCAAATTGATAGTTCAGTGACAGAGACTGTTTGGAATGAACCACTAAATCTGTTATTGGTAACAAACTGGAATCACAATGATTACAGACCATTTACTGTAAGCACCGCACTTACTTTCATGGCGTCGAGAGCGATCTTCAAGTTGCTCTTGTCGGCAGCATCATGAGTGTGTTTGACAAGCTCCTGTTGGAAGAGGAGAGAGAAGAAAAACTAAAAGGATGGACTACACTCATCAACAGATCTCTGTCACACGCGCGCGCGCGCGCACGCACAGCGATGCAGCTGCATGAACAAACTCATTAAGCATGAGTAGTTGGATTATTGATTTCATAATGAAGATGACTTTAAAGTAAATTGTGTGAAAGGCAGCTTCACTGTGTTGTTTTCATAGGAAAAATGCTTTTTAAATACTCACAGGACGGCTGACATTTTCCTATTTCACTCTGATTTGACATAGTACAGAAGATTTTTAGCCAAAAAAGCCTGAGTTAATACCATTAAATTGTATTTTAATACCCTAAAATAAAGCTAAACAGACAGAGACTAACAGTGTGTATTGTGGTGGATCTAGACTATCGCTGAGCTGGATGGCAAAAAGCTGTGTAACAAATACAAGTGACTTCATTCTACTGCACTACATTAAGGAGGAAAAACCTGCACAACATTATCGCATTTAACCCTGACAGAAATATAATGCAGCGTTCTCGACTAATCTACTAAATTTGGAATTCCTTCTAGTAATAAGAAAACAATCAAACCTGTACGGCTTCACATTCATGAAGCTGTACAGCTCTAGACAAACACATGTGGGGGGGGGAAGACGTTATGCCGACACCCACGTGCACACATATCTAATTGATTACATAGAAGTCGTTGTTGGGAGTATAACCTGCCCTTAACAATCTGCTGGTGAAATCTGTCTTCTGTGGACGACAAATCTCCAGCCAAACAGCGCAGAAGACAATTTCAGTTTCCACAGCTTAACATTTGTCCTGTGTGTGTGAGACATATGTGTTGGTCTCTCAGTTTCAACCTGATAGCATATTACAGCATCATGCCTCACGCCTTCATCCAAATGTTGCTGTTAATAACGCACATCGCCGACATCGACTCTGCTGCATGTTTCCAGCATTGCTTTTGTACAGAAGAAATCCTTCACATCATTAAGACCCGATAACAATTCATCTTCCATTTCTTCTTCCTCGTCAAAGTCTCACCTAAAGGGGCTTCCTGAAAACACTGAGGATCATCACCTCTTACCAAGAAGGCCTTTACCCTCTACAACAATTGGAAACAGCTCTCTAGTCATTGTTCTCGTCCACCCTGCCAGCTATAGTCTGACCTCTGATTCATCCCAACTGGGAGAGGCTGTGTCACACCGTTATCAGGAGAAGATGAGTTTGGAGGGATTTTGAAACACATCTTGTTTCTACACATAAGAATACGTGAGTGAACGTTGTGCACCAGACAGAACTGCAAACACATCTAACAGCTGTAGTCAGACAAACCTAAAGCAATTTTTTTAAACAGGCAACAGACACTACTGCAAAAACATATCTTCACCTTCAACATCCTTGTTAGTGGAACTCTGCAAGCTGATGTATTTAGACCAACTTTAATGATGTTATTTATTGTACTCAGAGATGTGCATGGACAAAACTAAATGCATTACCTGAATGGCCTGTCATCACCTGTGAAATCAATGCTTTATTATAGTGTTTGCTTTGACACTGTGAGGGAGGCTAAACATGTGGAGAATGTCGCCCCCATGTGGATACTATAATATTTACATGAGGGTATAATTTCCAGGCAGTTAAATCAGCAAAGGATAAGAAACATTTACTGATTATAGTAAAGTAAAGTAATCAAAGAATTTAAAATATAGATATTGCAACTTTAAACTGTAATTTAGGGAACTGGGTGATGTGGCTGCGTATTTCCGCCTCCGCTTCAGTGCTGTGCTGCGAGTGAGACACAACCACAAATGTTTGATACTCTTGACTTACAGAATCGCGCCTCTCTCACCTGAAGGAGAAGATGGTACTTGAGGACTCTTTGCATCGGTACGACCAACAGGTCTCTGAGTGTAAACTTCCCATTGTTGGCTCTTTTAGAACACTCCTGGGAAAAATACAATCGCGCACAATGTCGTCATTTAACATGTTGTGTCAACTAAGGGACAAAACAATGCATGTGTGTTGCAGCTGTGCACGAGTACAATTTTGAGGTACCTAACTTAAATTATGTCCTAGCAAAACAGTATTATATATATATATATATATATATACACACACACACACACAAGTACATGCATTAATAATAATGATCCAAAAATGTTATAACAAAGACCAGACTTTATAATAGGTTATTATCTGAGTCACTTCCACTACTGGTTATTAAAAATCATAGCAATGACCCAAACTGAACACATAATGGCAAAATAAAGAAATGTACAGGTAGTGCACAGGATGCACACTGGGGGTCGCAGGAGAACTGCAAGCTTGTGTATGAGGGGTCGTGTGTGTACAGTATGTGTGACTGAGCAGCTTCTGCACGTGTCTAACCTCCAGCTTCAGACGGACGTCCTCCTTCTCTTTGCAAATGAGATCTAAAACAGCGATGGCGATCTCTACCTGACTGCAGTATATCCCGTAAATAAGCAATCTGCAATTCAGGGAAAAGGGAGTGAGGCTCTGATTAAGTAATATGAATGCAAAGAGTTAGAATGATGCACAGCTTATGCCGAATATTAGAAAGGGTCAGTATGTAAGTGCCATCATGACCGTGATTTATGATAAAGGCATTATATCACACAATCTTCTGCACAATGAGCCACATCATTAATACCCCCCGGTGGTTTTAATATCAGCATTAGGAAAATTTCATGCCGCCGTGATCAACGTGTGTCAGAACGCACAGTGCTTTGCAGCTCGCTGCGTTCGGAGCTCACGCTGACAGATCCACACAACCAAAAGAGTCAGGTGGTGTAACGGTCGTTGCTGACGTAGATGCATGTGAATTCAAAACGGACAGAGAGCCCGAATATAAAAAGTCAGCTATATCTGTCATCGATACTGTGGAGCCAGTGTTTCTGTCCGCTATCAACAGTAATTCTGAGGCGAGAACGGTCCAGTGAACCCGAGATTAGACATTTTCATATCACAAAAAGCTTATACAGATATATATTACTGCAAAAGGCACTTGTGCAGAAAAGCTATTTAAAAAGATATTGCGTTATAAAACGAATGTGTGTGTGAATGTTTGTGGATGTGCACTTTTGTTTCAGATTACTGGATCAGTGAACCGTGAAAAATGGGCTGATGAATACCTGTCTTTGTAGTTGATAAAGATCTGGTACAGGTTTAAGGCATTTTTGTTCAGGATGGAGTCCTGCACATCAACCATCAGGTTTTTGTGAACTTTTACCAAGTCCTGCATCAGAGAAGAAAGCAGTCAGTGTTTTGGACATTTCATTTTTATGTCATGGGACATGAAGAAGATGTGTCACTTACTGGAATATTGACAAAGACTTTTTCTATTTCAGCTGCAGAGAAAAACTTCCTCAGAGGATTCAGGAAATACTGGGGAGAGAAACATTTGGAAAATGCATGTGAAACCTCAGTTTTTTATCAAATGTGTTCACTAACCAACTAATTGAGTGGAAACAACATGAAAGGTTATAGGTATTTATAAATCACATGGCTGCAGCAACTGTGGTGAACTCATACTGAAACCAACAACAGATAACAGAAGATAAATAATATCAAGGCACATTAGGGAACTGTTAACCGAGAATTTCCCTCAAATGCCCCTAAGATTCAAAACGCTGCCGTTGACGTGAACCAAAAACGTTGTTTGCTAAAGTCCTGTATCAATCAACAGAGCTGGCAGAAGCAGACGAATATCTGTCTTCAAGTTGTCTTTTTGTATTCTTAGAACACAAGGAGATGTACATTATAAAAATGTTTTTAAACGTAATAATTTAGTCGATACCAGGTCAACAAGCTAAAACAAGAGAAATGTATTTAAATGCCAACGGATGATTAAAACAAATCCTCGCGTTACTTAAGAGACAAAAACAGTAAATGTGGAGCTTTTGAACTATGGTGTATGATTTATTCCTTAAAGAATAAAATTAAAACCAAACAAATAAATGTTAGATAACACGCATATACTCCAGTGAAGCACAATAACTCTAAAACTGTACCTAAATAAACTAATCGACTGAGGTATTTACCACCTTTGTCAATTAGTTAGACCAAATTATGGCGAAATAATTTGACGGTAGTTGTGAGTAACAACACGTGCAGCTGAGACGGATAAATTATGGCTCGGTACCTTCTCGATGGACTCCAGGGTCTCAGTGTATTTCTCCTCTGTCTGTTTGATCTCTGTCAGGCAGCAGCTCCGGACATCTACCTCTGCCTGCTTCTAGAAAGACACTCACTTTAGAAATTGTTGAAGTGTGAACTGAAAGTATATTAATAGGTATTAAAAGCACAGAGGATAGAGATATATATTTAAATAACATCCTTTTTGTTTGTTTTTTCAAACTAACTATTTGCAAGCTTTGCTATTTTCAAATCAACATTGTGCAGACTTCTCGTCGCACAGCGGTAACGAGCGGCAGGACGCTGATGAATAGATGGACAGTCTGCACACTCTGAGATCACTGCTGAGTTCAGACACTGCAGCTCCAACAAAATTTGGTGCTGTTGTCATATAGAGTAGCGGTAAACACCTAGAACCACTGGTTCCATATTTTTAAAGACACAAATATAACTATGTAACATGATATTGTTACTCTAGGTAAAGAGTCAAAGAACTTATATACTGATGTTGTGAAGGTGACAGGTAACGTGACAAGAGCAAAAATTACCAGTAAAATTTCAATAACTCCATAATTAATAGGTAATGTTGCAGGCTAACATCATCTACTGCCTGAAGCTATGACTCTCGCTGTGACATTAGAATACACTAAGTTCAGTGGGTGCCAGAAAGACATAAAAAAACTATGCATGATGCAAACAAAGCATTTTAGAATCAGAGAGTCACCGGATAATAAAGTGTTATTTTCTTCTACATCTGTAAAATCTAATCTGTTTATTACTGTAATGTGGGATTTCTACATCGTGCTAATGCTACTTTGCTTTAGGTAAAGAATCTCTATATATATCTATATCCTTATGTTGTGAAGGTGGCAGGTGACACAAGTGGGAAAATGACGGGGGAAATTTCAATAATCAGGATATATCATCTGCTGCCTGAAGCTGAAATGCTGACTACTACACTTTTAACACCGTGCACATGCGTGTGTTTGTGTGGGGATGACTCATTGCAGTACCAGCGGGGGTTGCTGCTCCGTCCTCATAAGGTCTTCATAGATCTCTCCACCTGCGTATTCTTCTTCCAGCCCGTAGACCGACGCGTACAAGTCATCCTCGTCCTCAGGGGCATTCTCACTGCCGAACACATCAACACACAGCGATACACACACACAATGGCGTTTTAAACTTCTTACGTGCTGATTATCGGTCACAATTTGCACATGTAGAAAGAATAAACAGCACTCGTACTGTATGATCTGTGTGCGATTACATTTTTTTTCACTACAAAAACAAGAAGTAATGCAATAAAATAGAGAAATAAAACTTTGATAGTTATGAATCTGTTGTTAATTTCTTATTACTGCATAAATAGTTGAGAGGCTCACTGTGCAATTTAAAGAATACGTGCTCATAAAGTGTGTCGTATCTGTTATATACATCTTTTGATCACCCTGATTTGTTTCCATCTATCAATCAAACCTTCAACAGCTGCCATTCACAACTTCGATGTAGGCGGAATGCAAGCAATCATCAAAAACCAACCGAATGACTCATTCATATTTTCCCCTGACAGTAACAGAGAAATTTACCAAAACATGTGGGTGTCCAGACCCCTGGAGCGCATGGATGATAAGCAGAGCTGGTTATTCTACTGAACAAAACACCCGTGTTCTATCAACGCCAGTAACAGACCTGCACGGAGGCGCCTCATACATACTCAATCAAGTCTTCCAGGTTATTGTAAATGTCTTCATCTTTCAGACTCTCCTCTGTTGGAAACGGCCTGCAGAAATCACAGGAAAGCAGCGTGAAGCAGAATGTTTAACAGAAAAATAAATAGAAATAATAAGGAACAAAGAGCAAGAAATTTGAATTTGGATTTTTGTAGTTTAAAGGAAAAGTCCCAATGAGGGTGCCATTGGCATGGGGATAGAGGTGTGCAACCTTCCAGTTGTGTTCATTAGCTGCCAAACAGGTCTTAAAGAAATTTAAACCCTTATAGCATAAGCGAAATATTCTTTTTCTACATGATGCAGAAAAAACCTTTTCTTTATATATCACATGAACTCAAATATCTTTCGTGTTGTGTGTTATTTCCTATTTGGATTTTTTTATTGAAATCTTTAAAGCAACTGTTTAAAAATTTAAAATCGGTGAATTAAAAAAAATTATTTCTCGCTTCTGATAATTAAGCAAAGCCTGATAAAACTGGAAATTCTGTAAGAGGACAAGGTGGTAATGGTAAAGCGGAGGTGCAGAGAAGTCTTTAAGATCTTATAAACTGTCAACTGATTCCATGTCTGTTGGCTTTTAATATTTACTGACTTACTTGACTCCTCCTTGCTGAGCATATGCTGTGTAAGAGAGCTTGGAAAGTGTGTCCATGACCTGGTGAAACAAAGGCGAAAAGTCAGAGAGATGGAACCAAAGTAGAAATGGTCCATCCGCAGAGACATAAAGAGAAAGTCTGCAGAGCCAAACGGCCACCCTGGCTTTGCTGGATGTTTCTTCTGTTCAAGCGACAGAATGTCTGGTTGTGATTTAGGTAAAACTAACATATTTACCACCTAGTAGCATCTCCCCATTAAACACATGCAAACACAAGGCGACACACAAGCACTACACCTTGCTAATTTAGTCAGTCGGTTCACTACCGACTCTGTAACACCTCTGCAGCTTCTCCTAGACATTTAACACTTAGCAAAGTCTCCACAACCTGAATGCTGAATCGCAGGTTCACTTCGTGGTTAGGTTACTGGTTAAGGTATGGTCTCGCTCTTTCACCATTTTTTGGTTATTTTATGCCATTATAAGACAGCAGTAGCAGAAACTTACCAGATGAGGGGATGATGGGCAACAGAAGCTGCTGTTAATGCAGACAATATGTCTCCTAAATAAACATTGATTGAATGCGATGTCCTAGAGAGCAGCTGTAGAAACAGTGATAGCTAATAGTTTAATTTAACAAAATAAAACTCAGTTTAAAACTGTTTACCAGTTACTTGATGTACTCGTGTAACTACAGAACTCGGTTTAACCATTATTTCAGTTTTCCGACATTACACCTTAGACACTGTTCAGACTGTTCTGCCCAACATCAGAGGCAACAAAGAGGCAGGAAGATTCACAGACCAGTCAGCAGGAAATGGTCATGTTACCTCAAGTGCTGACACCTCCACGTCAGCCTGAGAGTGCTGGTGTTGGTGTGGTAGCAGGGGCGTTTGGATGCAAAAAAGAGAGAGTAATAGAGAAGTAGGAGATTCGCGATGAGCAGAACTGTGCTGCATGCAGTAAGTCACCTTTCTGCATGTCACGCATTTGTTGCAGCTGTACCACTAGTCTATGCCCAACAAGAGAATATGCAGAGTAGAACTGATTTGAATTCCACCAAATGAATACACTGCGTTACATGTATAGGTGATTCAGCAACATTGAACACTACTGGCAAACTGACGCACCGTAATGTCCACCTGACTTGCCAGCTTAAATAATATACACACTTAATCAGCAGAGTTAGGCAGAGGACACATTTAGGTGCCAGTTACGAAGATTTCTAGTGCTGCAAATACTCTCATGTTTTGGATTATGCAGGCATGGTTTTAAAAAGATAGTTGATGAGGTTAGATAGAGCAGCCTGTCTACATGTGTACAGTTTATCTCTTCTTCCTGTGCAATTGGTGCTGCGGCTTTGGCTGAACCCAGGTGTGCTTGTCACTTCAAAGAGTCCTGTGTGTAGTATGACAGACCAACTTTAAAGCTGCAAAAGACCACTACATCTTCTTCACGAGTTATTTACAGCAGTCAAACGTGTGAAACTATTTCAGCCTCTGCAGCGCGGCATTCTGCTCTTCAGTTATTCTGCAATGAAAAGCTTGAAACAAAGAAGAAACATATAGCTGATAATTTAAAATAAATGCTTTCAGCGGCTCTGAAAGACAGGTCGTTCTCACGTGATTTGTCTGAAGTTCCGACGCTAGAGCCACATGTGAGTTGAGAAGCAAACTAGTCCGACAACCGTGGTTAGTGTGGCCCATTTGCAAAATATGTCAGAAATCCTCAGGGCACCATGACACAAAGTCAGCAAATAAATCAAGCGTTTGTGGTTAAGGTTAAACTCTGCCTATTCTCTTCTTAACACCGAGCACACAGCAAGTCCCAGTCAAGAATGTTCTCAAGCTTATTTATAGGTCCAGTGTGCTTCCGATGTCTGACAAAATGAAGCGTGTTCCTCACTGAAGCGGATGGAAGAAATAACGTGGTACACACAACAACTTAAAGTCCAAAAACAATCATCATTTACACAGCGACTCAAGAAAAGTGAGCTACATAAAAAAACGTAAACCAGCCATAGAAGGTTTTCCCTTCTCTGTGTGTGCATGTTGGCTATTTATTTCTATTCGCCCATCGCTTGTCTTCAAACTACTTCTACTCCCAATCACCTGACTCCTAGGGTGGATCCCAATTGTGCTGCTGTTTTAAGTCTAGTAAGAGATTCCCACAAACGACGGCCTCATGTATCCTCACCTACTTCTCCCCAAACACTGGTCCTTGAAACAAAGTAAGAGGCTCTGGGACGTTCTTCTTAAAGCTGGACCAGAATAACTTCTGGGGCAAGTGAGGATGGGGGCCGTTTAATTAAAGGAACTGGATCCAGCCTAAGATGCAACTGTATACTTGTCACCATCTCCTTGTCACATCATCTAGTGCTAAATCAGCTGTAGTTTCCTTGTCTCTAACCTCTGTTCTAGCTCTTGGACCAGCACCTGCCTGTTTGCCTGTTACCATTTACCTACTGACCTTGGACCTCCACCTCTTTCTCCGTTTACCTGAATTTATAAGGAAACCCCTTTGCTTTTTCACATTTTCTTAGGTTAAGAAGACAAATAAAGATTTCCCTGCTTCCTCATTTCATCGCTCTGGCCTCCAGACTGCTGCACGCAGCCTGCGAGGCTGCCTGAGGGTGAAGCCTGTAGAATCTCAGCAGGGGAATGTAGGTTACAGAGCTCTCATTAGATCTTCAGTGGACTAATGCTCAGTCTACGGGCAGAGTTGGCACGAGTCAACTCAAGTGGATTAGACTAACTGAGATTTGAAATGTTCTCTTTTAGATGTTTTCTGGAAAATGAGGAAGAGATTGAGAGAGCGTTTCTTGTTCGGATGTACAACCAGGCCTGGAGCCCCTCCAACCCTACACCCAGATTTTTAACTCATGATGGGAAAAAAGTAAAGACTTCCCATTCCGGAAGCTTGTTTGCTTGACGGACAGCCCTTGAACATGACTGAGATTAAGGAGACTGGATTGGATGTACTGTACATATTTGTAGGCAGTACCTCCCCTGTGGGATTATGAACAGCCAGATTAACTGGAAGCTTCTTTTGAATACAGTGGACTGAAAGAAAAAAGTCTTTGTGGGGAGACATGCCAAACACAGCATGCACTAGCCTATAGCTCTCCAAACCCTATAACCACACATTAATAAAACTTTGCATATTGTATACTATGGCTCAATAAATTATCTTTCTTTATGTGTTGGCTAAGGATAGCATATAACTTAGATGAAGCCTTTTAGACATGAGAGCAATGCTCTTACAGGCTCCACTGTACCCACTGTAAATAATAATAATAATGTATTTCCCCATGGGCCACCAATACATAAATGCTCAGACAACTCTAAGTGCTTTGAGGCACCAACTGCACTGGCGTAAAGAACTGTGCTGCTCAGACTTTTTTCAGCAAAGGCAAATCAGTCCACTGTGTAGCTAGGAGGCGACACTCCAAACCCACTGACCTGGTAATACTGTACAAACAGCAACTGAGCTATTCTGACTGGCTCTGTCATGTGGGTTTATTTATATAGTTACCTGAATGTGTGATTATGCGATGGTTGGCTGTGTCATACTTAACTGTGTCTTCTTTTAATGTTGAGTTAATAGTTCATATGTGAGAAAATATAGCAAATATAGTCACGTAGTGATGAGCATTTGCTTTTTTTAGTTATTTCTAGTTCTCTACATGTGGTTTCCTTTACGTTTTATACAAGTATATCATTAAAAGCAGGTTTTGCAAGCGCAGGTACTGCTGAGTTTGGATATTACCGAATCTTTTGATGTAAATATTTCCTCAAAATGAAGCAGCAGTATTTTGTTAGATAATTTCGCAACATAACAAGCTGTGCAGCTGTGAGCCAGGACGTTGATGCAGTGTGTTTAAAAAGTGTCTTTTTGCTGTCTTTGCTGAGAAATGACTACAGGTTTGTCTCACACCTTCTCAAGGTTTGGCCCAAGGAGTCCAGTGCTAGGGAAATAAACTGTAAAGTGATTTATCGATAGGGCACAGCTATTACAAGCAAATGTCACATTCATTTAACAGAATGTGCTCAATTGAATTTGTCCTTGTAAATCAGAAAGTAGTATACGAACTAAGAAAGAACAGAAAAAGAACGAAAACCCTCATTTGACCATAGTGGCCGGTGGATCATCACTGGGGTAAACGCAGGTTTGTCTGTGTTTGACAGTGTGTTACCTTTCCAAAGTCTCGAACGTCAAACAGATCAAAGACTTCAAATAAGTCACTTTTCTTCATCCCAAACACCTCAGAGCAAGACACCAGGAATGTACGGATGTTCTTCAAGCACAGAAACTGGAAAAGGAAAAGAAATGCAATTTTATCCAGAGAGTTTTAATGCAAACAATGAGTTAGAGTAACATTTCAGATAGAAAATGTATGTGCCTGAGAAGTAAAGGTAAAGGTGAGCCACACACACACACACACACACACACACACAGCAAACTGAAAGTGAAAATGAAAAGTTTCACAACACAAAACGAAACCACTAATCAGGTGTCACTTCCTATTAGGACATTTCAGGAGGAACAGCAAACTCAAACCACAAACAATGTGACTTTGGAAATGGGAGATGGATTCAGGTCTGGGTTCTTAGTCAAGCTTGGGTCACTACTTATATTCAAGTATCCAGTTTTCAATCACTACAACTGTAACAACAATAGAACGACCATTTTTCAGGACGTTAATTTAGTCATAGCTAAACCAGCAATGAAACAAGATTCACAGGAACAGATAGAGTTCTTTCTTATCAGCTCATCAAGGAGGCGCCTGTAATCTCTACACCAGCCCCTGGGGCCTTGTTTGTCTGCACAGGAAGTGCATGAACACGATGGTTTTCGGGCACCAACCCCTGTACACAGTCACAGCTCTCCTGTCTTAAAAGTTCTGAGGTGGTTAGAGAATTAGAACTATGTTGTTACTTACTTTAAGTCAACAGGAAATGCTCGGTTCTTCCACTAAATTCCTGCATGATGTTTGTTGAACTCCAATCGACTTTGGTATTTTTTAAACAACTGCAAAATATATTTTTTTCAGTCTCTGCAGAGTATTAATCGAACTCAATACAAGGCACCTTCTGAAGCTTTTATTTTTGCCCTCATCCAGTTTAGACGCATTTGGTGAGGTCTCTCTTGGAACTATTTTAACTACCAATTTCAAAAACATGAACAATATTGTTTTTCTATTTATCTGTTCTGCATTTTTTAAGGAATTCACTATAAACTCTATATTTTTTATTTGCCGCAAGGCCTCACGTTTTCTTTTACACCGCGCTTTCTTCCTCTACTTCATTGCCTCCATGTCCTTTTTTCCACTTTCAACACCATAGGTCATCAGAGCACAATGAAAGGACCTGGAGCCCGCTGACACATGTTTTGTCAACCAAAGTGAAAAGGCCATAGTGGAGTGGCCTATAGCCACAGGCTGTGATTATCCATTAGACGTTATGTTCTTTGTTTGCTTTCGCTGTCTGTTAAGGACAAAAAAGAGAAGTGGACGTCTGCGGACAGAGCACATACTGCTACATATCCAGCTAGAAGACAGAAAACCTTTATTTAACACTGAGCCAAAGATTTTGAATTGAGGGCTAAAACATGCTATATGTCTACAATTATATACAGCAGGTAATAGACTGTGGAATTAAAATGCGTTGCTTATCCTGTCCTTAATTAAATCAGGATTCATAGGTGAAGCAGTATTACAGTCATACATTTATGAGTGCTACTTAAATATGAAAAGAAAATTAGCCATATGAAGTCAGGTATCAAATTATTCGCTTTGTTCATATTATGGTCTCCGTTGCTAAAACTGGGTGAAGAGCACTCGAATTTCAGGTCTGACCGTATGATAATTTTAGGAATGCACGATAAAGATCTTAAACCTTAAAAATGGCGCTGAGTGCACAGGAAGAATGACTTCCTACAAAAAAGCATGAACATCATTAGTGACTATGTTGGTAACCATAACAGATTTTATTTATGGACAATAAATACTGGTACATACGGAGACATACTGCTAAATAAAAGGAAGATGCATGTCGTATCACTCAATTGTTGTAATTTAATTTTAAATCTCTTCTTCACAAAGCGTCTTTGCCTACATATCTGTAGCGGTAGAATGTTTTTTAGTTACAAATTTAGCATTTTCTTGTTTTAACTACACGTGTCAGGGTTCAAACTCAGCTGCAAGCAAACTACAAACTGCTGCACAAATAGTAAGAGCTCCCCCACTAATGGGTGGATCAAAGGCAGGATTTTATCAGGCCTCTGTAGTGGTGCCACGGGAGGAACGATGGGTAAAGAGGTCAAGTATTAGACCATTTGTTTGTTTTTCACAGGCTGCAGGATGTTGAACACTCCCTCACTTATTATAAATGTTCTATATTAAAGAACATGGATAAAGCAAGTGAGGTTGAGCTAATCGCTTAATGTAGAAGACACATGCTGGTTAAGATGAATCCACGTTATCCACGCATTTACTGTGAATTTGTCAGCCTGACAAAGAGAGGATGACGGATCCATGTTCTCTGAATCCTGTAGGTGAAAACAACTATTCATTGATCTATTATCACTTTTGAACTTCTACCTATCTCATGCATAACACAGGCATTCTGCATAAACACCACCAGACATGTAAAAAGGACACAAACTAAATACTAAAGTGCAAGTACTTGCCCAGTTGAACTCTACACTAAAAGCAATACAACAGGTACCCTTTAATTTCCCCACTCGAGGAAATGTACAACCAATAAATGTTACTTTAAGTACTGTAAAAATGTACTAATGTGAAAACAACCTAGTGGAGTAAAAGTAACTGTAAAAATGCAAATACTCCAGTAGGTGCACGTACCTCTAAATTGTACAGCACTTGCGTAATTATACTCTGAGCATAACAATGATTTGGCGTTGGCATGGGCCTACTAACCTATTTATCACTTACTGCTGACCTGTGACTGCTCGTCTGTTGTAATATTTCTACACTTAACTTAATCTCGTCCTAAGAACCAAAAGATTGACGCAGTGTGGAGCGCCTGGATAATCTATCTAAGTAGAACAGCGCTATATGCGCAGACCCTTTACCAGAAGTGAGTGTGTACTTTAAAACAGCGCAAAAACATAAAAACGTGTACCTGGGACATCTGTGGCCTGAGGTTGATCTCCTTCAGGTTGATGGTGTGGGGTCTCAGGTTGTTCAGCAGCTGACACAGCAGCACCCCGTCCCTCAGGGTTTGCGCCAAGTCGAACACCTGCGCAGCGTGCGCAGTCACCCGGTGGTTCACCGGCAGTACGTTGCAGCTGATCAGCCACATGGCACATTGCCTCCAGTACTCCATAATGTCGAGAGAAGCTTTAATGCCACGCGTAAAAACTTTGTCCCGCTCTTAATCGGCTGCGTCCGCTCGTCTCTCCCAACTCCCGCATCGTCTCTGGAGGACAGAGAGAGCTGCAGCAGCTTATGAGCGCCGCACAGCTGGGACCAGCCGCCGTGAAACCCCCCTCTGCCTGCGTGTGAACTTCCACTTCCTCCTTCTGTGATATTTCCTCAGAGGTGGTCGCTACTCCCGAGAATTATTCAACAAATATACAGACTGTGAACAAACCTGCAGCTCGCAGCCTCTGGAGGTGTTGGAGGGGGGAGATGTTAGTGGCACGCTGGGATGTTTCTGTTCTTTGCACTGCGCCGATGTCAGCGACGTCTCTGCCCCGCATCTCCTCTCAGAGCTGCAGTACAACAAGTGTGCGCGTAACTGCTTAACTTTCCAGCTATTGTGAATTAACAATCATTCTATCGCTCTGGTATCTAGTCCATCACGCACGACCCTCAACTCCCAGTGCAATCTCTGGCCACCACAGTTGTTTTGTTTTTTATAACTTTATTGAACATTAAATCACAAACACAATGATGGTTCGGTGGGTAGAGCAGTCGTCTTCAGACCCAAGACGACTGACACCAATACCCCGTAGTAGCGCGGACACGCGTCTAGCAGCTGTCTAAACAACAATTTCCCCAAGGATCAATAAATATGAATTATTATTATTATTATTATAAACAAGAAAAAGGCAAATCATCTGTATATAAAGTCTGACGGTATTGGATCCAGCTCACACAGTACAAATAAATATTCACTGTGGGTTAACTGTTAAATTATAGTTGTTGATAGAAGAAACAATATGATGAATCTGCCTTTATGATGTTGATAGATGCGCTCGCTGAAGAAGACGCTCCCTCTTGTGGCGAATAGAACAACACCTCCTTTATTTCTCCCAGAAACACGTAGTAGGACACTGGAGCATAAGTGTGCGTGAACAAGTCAAACCTACTATTGACTACAATGATAAGACTGTCACAAAGAAATGAAAGAAAACATGTAGGGGTCGGTGCCTCTTCCCAGTCACTTAATAATAAACTCATAAATTGCGCTCAGGTCCATGGGTGAGGTGTAGCACACTAATCCAATTCAAAGCACTGAAGTGGATGGACGAAATGAAATCATTAAATATGGACTGACACATTAAAAATGCACTAGCTCATATGGACACACCTGCTTTTCTCAATTTGTCGAGCACACCTCACCCCTGCCGAATAAAACCGACCATACAGGGACATACCAGACCACTGGGTGTACGAGGGACAATGAAATGTCAATTATACAACATGGAAACACAGAGTTTTTACTTTGTCTCTCTTTGCTGGTGAAAATTATATGTAAAATTTAACAGCGAATATGTGCTACTGACTTTTCCCCTCAGCTGACCCTTCATGTGAGGTTGTAAACAGCTTCGAGTCTCTGTGGTGTGTATGCTTAGAAACAATACAATACAGTCATAAGTAGACCTAACAAAGAGGGAGCAAGAAGCATATTCTCCAACCGTGGGATTTACTGTCGACCACTGTCATTAAGCCCATGACATAAACACAGGAAGGAAACTAACTGATTCTGTCTTGCGAGTCTCTTGGGAGAGACAGATGTTGTGGACACTGTTCAACCTCATAAAATTATAAGTGGGTTACAGAAGTGGTAACTCGAACTCTTGTTGACCTAGATACAAAGAAAATGTATACACACCTGGATACCAAAAGTTATTAACAAAATGCAAATGATGGCAGCCATGAACTTCCAAAGTACACACACCACATCACTTGTCCTACCGGGGATCAAAACTAATCAGATCATTATCTTCTGGGACAGTATGTGTCCATTAACAACCATGCATACAGAGACTGACAAAGGAGATTCAAGAAGCTAAGAGACGTTCAAGTGCAGAGAGGCCTGCAGGATATTATCAGCTCCAGGAAACCATTCCTCCAGTCCACAGAGCAATATCAACTAGCTGTATCTGAATACATGCTTCTATAGGTATGACATTACTCCACAAACACCTAGCGTCTGCTCAACCCATCCACATCCCACCGTCACCTATTTATCCTCCACTGGCTCTGCACGACATCCTTCACTCTGTAGACTCCCCAGTGACCTATTCAATGGTCTTGTTTGTGGACTTCAGCTCTACATTCAGTACAATAATTGCTGAACATTTCTGCATCAAACTCAACCAGCTGACTGTGCCTTCCTCCATCTGTCTATGGCTCCTAAACGCCGTGACTGACAGGAAGCTGCAGGTGACGCTGGGAAATATCACATCCAGCACAGGGATGTGTGTTCTCCCCACTCCGGAGCCAGAAGACAGGCAGAGCAAATTTCTGCACAACCTAATTACTTGAGAACACTGCACGTCAAATTAACTCGGCCTGGTAGCTCAATGGGTTAAGCGTCAGACTGGGATGCAGAAGTTTGCAGGTCTGAAACCCTGTCGGACTCCCAGTCCATCCTAGTCCTACCAGCTGTGTCCTTGAGCCAGACACACAGCATTAGGTCCCTGTAAGTCGCTTTGGATAAAAGCGTCTGCCGAGCAAAGTAAAGTAAAGTAACCAGACTCAATGAGAAAACAATAAATCCGTCATTTGTAATTAGGCTCTCTGGTGTGCAAAACCAACACAATATCTTTGCCAGTTTGACTTCACCACATTTATTATGTAGTATGTATTACGTATAATTACTTTAATTTCTAGCTACTTTTCAGATACATATTCTTAATATAAAATGTAATCAGATGATTAACTAATAAATTTGAGACATTAGGTGGAACAAGTTGTTCGCAGTTTACAACATAAAGGAAAAATTTGCATATATGTTCACCTTTAAAAAACTTTCATTTCATTGGTGTCCAACATTTGTTCTTTTGCAGCTAATAGTAACTGATTTCTGAATAGAATAAATTCAGTGGATGACTGAAATGAATTAGTTCTCAAATCTCAGTGATGGATTTTAAATTTGTACATGTATTAGACTTAACAGGGCCAGAATATTTTAGATTTTTGCAGAAAATGAGGCACACGTTGAATAAATCTGGATTATATTTGAACACCTCATTTTTACATCAATTATTTATTAACAGCATCAAGTTTACATTTTCTTTAATATATATTCTTTAAATATTTTCATACTTCTATTTTAGTCTGACTGCAAATGAAGATACATTAATTAGTATTATCATTAATAACTTTTTTTGTAATGCTTTATTTAGAACCAAAAACAAAGACTATACTCAGTGCAATCAGTAGAATACAAACATCCATTAAATAACTCCACAACATCAATAACAAGAAAAAAGAAGGGGACAACAAACAAATAAATACAAATATTTAGTAATAAAGAATAAATAAGTATTAAAAACGAATACATAGTATTTTAATGTATCAGTTTAGGGAGTAGATAGTATTTATCAATATTAACTATCTTGTCCTTTACAACTTCCGGATAAGAAACGAACGACGCGAGCACGACACCGGAAATAGAGGCAGAAAAAAAATAGAAGCTGAACCGTCAAAACAAAAAAGAAGCAGTCAACGTTGCGTGAATGCAGCTTGCTTGTTGTATATTCTGTCCCTCACCAAAAGCTGTATGCACGCATTCCTAATGCTGCGTGATTTCTGTCAGAGATTTCCTGGTCGAGGCACTTAGCTCGTTTGCTAAGTAGCGAAGGGGGAGAAAATAAATCTGCAATAAAGATTAGGAGTAAACTAAGAAGTACGCCTCGTCCGGCCTTCGAGTAGAGGTAACGCTAGCTATGCTAGTTAGCCACTGCAGGTAGTGCTAGCTGTTTGACAACCAGCTGCTGTGTTATTCATCACTCTTTCAGTTGTACAGCGGTGTTTTAATGTTGCTCTATGTTAGCCTCACGCATGCTAGTTAGCTTTAGCTCACGTTAACAAGCGGTATCAAGTGGCCGTGCTGTCGTTCTTCAGGGGACAGTGCACTGTTGAAGTAAAGCAAATCACGGTATTAGTCGGGCCCGTGGGCTAGCTATCGAGCGAGTTAGTTTGTTTATGTCGTTACGCACAGTCGTAGATAGTTGGCCAGATTAGCCTGGCTGTTGGTTCAGAAGCTGCGGAGCTAGCAGGTAACTTGACGTGACGTTGCTGCGTCGGTAGTTGTCAGGAGCTCGGCGAGTTTCACCAGTGGTGTCGGATTACCTGTGCACACAGGTGTTTTTTTTTTAAGTCAAGCACACACAAACTACCAATGAGCAACTTTTGAAACTGCATTTTCGTGTGACACTTTAAGGTTCTCCCTCGGGTCGACACAGGACACAGAATGGCTGAGGCTGACGGCAAATCCTCCACAGCTCTTAACGGTACAGGATCAGTGAGAGAACATAACTGTCGTTTTTTATCCCTGACAGCTAACCAGTCTGAAATGTCTGGTGTTACTAGGTGGCTCTGAAGAAAAGGAACCTGGAGAAGATAAATCAAAGGAAGGAGATGCCTGTGGAAGCAAGGACGAACAGACACAGTCTTCCTCTCAAGACGGTAAAGCCACTTTTATTTCCTCTGCTTTGTTTGGTATCACAGAAGCTTAAAGAATAAAAACTTAACGAATCTGAAATGGACTCTATCCTCTGGCTCAGGTGCCTTTGTGGTGTTAGAATACTTTTTATTGCTACACTTGTGTGAACTAGTTTTCTGTCTTTTATTCAATATCCAATTTAGTGTCTCCTTGGCTGTGGTTTTGCCTTTTTCAGTACCTACCACAGAAACAGAAACAGGAGAGCTGTCTGGAGACAAGCCTATGCCAGATGTGGAAGGAGAGACCACAGCAAACAGAGAGGGAGAGGAGGATGAAGACACTGACAGCATGGAAGGCAGTGGCCTCTATTCTTTGACTGAGGATGGCGAAAGAGAGACTGAGGGTGGCAGGCAGAGGCCAAAGGATAAAGACGGCGGGAAAAGAGCAGCTAGAAAGAGGAATAGATCTGGTGGTGACAACAATCACTCCTCCAGCTCAGATGAGGAGGATGACGAGGATGAAGACGAAGAACAGAAAGACGATGACGACGACGACGAGGCTATGGAGGCATGGCTGGGGGCCGAACTCCGTGATCTCAGTGGTCCTACATGGCGGGCGGTACCGTCACTTCGATCCAGGGAGATTGGCAGGAACTCGCAGCAGTTTGTGAGGCGTGTGTGTGGAGCCCGAGGCCTCGTGCAGAGGCTGGAGCTCCAGGGCCGCCTGGAGAGACACACGGGCTGCGTCAACACATTGCATTTCAACCCCTCAGGCACACGTTTGGCATCAGGCAGCGATGACCTGCGAGTGGTGATCTGGGACTGGGCCATCCGTCGTGCTGAGCTGGAGTTTGACAGCGGTCACAAGAGCAATGTGTTTCAGGTAAGGGAAAATAGTAGGTCTGCAGGTGATGAGGATTTTTAGTCACTTATTAGTAGTTTTTCATTCACTGTCACTTGAGAAACCAGTCATTTAAATAGTTTGAGCTCTATACATAAAACTGAAGCAATTTTCTACATTTGTTTTATAAAATCTTTATAATGTGAGAGTAAAGAAACACACGATTTAAGATTTATGTTGAGGACTGTTAAGATCACTGACATCAAAACCAAATACATTTATAAAATGTGATTTAAGGTAAAACTATAAAAATCTAAAAATGGATATTTATGTCAGAAACGTAAATCAGTCTCCCCCTCTCCCCCCGTCTGACCTTAATGAATATAGGCAAAGTTCCTGCCTCACAGTGGAGACTCCACTTTGGCCATGTGTGCTCGAGATGGTCAAATCAGAGTGGCAGAGCTCTCTGCCACACAGCGCTGCAAGAACACAAAGAAGGTCGCGCAGCATAAAGGGGCAGCACACAAGGTGAGCTTTGGTACTATTTAAGTGTTCAGATGTCCATGGCACAACGTGCAGCTGTGGTTATGGTTAAATGTATCTGTGGGTGTTTGTCTGTTTTTCTTTCAGCTGGCCCTTGAGCCAGATTCGCCCTGCTATTTTCTATCTGCTGGGGAGGATGCTGTTGTGTTTGGCATTGACCTGCGTTTAGACCGTCCCGCCAAGTGAGCGATACCATTGTTTGACTTAAAATACATTTTACACGTAGTCTGCACAGGAATTGAACCTGTGCCATGGGTGAGCAAAGGAACACGTGTACTTATAATGCTGGATTTATGTTGAGATGGTCAGAGGTCAAAGGTATTAATACAACTTTGGTTAACGTTTAGAACATAGTTTGTAGTGTTGCATGTTTGTCATTTTTGGTGAACGTCCACTTTTGTGCACGTTCCTCTCTCTGTTTGTTTGCCGTATGTTAGGTGGTATAGTGTGCTGTGGCTGATACCTTTTTGGATTTTGTCTCCTACATTTTTGACACAGTAAACTGGTGGTTGTAAAGGAGGGTGATAAAAAAGTCGGGCTGTACACCATTTATGTCAACCCGGCAAAGACACACCACTTTGCTGTCGGTGGAAGAGACCAGTATGTGAGGTATGAAGCAGCTTAATTTATGTCTCCTCATTTAACCGGTAATGCTAGTCTGATGTTGTGGAAATAGTATACTTCAGACGTTACACTTGTTTGTCTCTTATCCTCCTGCTCTCTTTAGGATCTACGACCAGAGGAAGATTAATGAAAATGACAACAATGGTGTACTGAAAAAGTTTTGTCCCTCACATCTGGTATCCAGTGAGTCCAAAACCAACATAACCTGCCTTGTGTACAGTCACGATGGCACAGGTAAAACTGTCTTCATTTAAACAGCACATGGACACAGAATGGCTTGCATCTAGTGAGAACAGAAATAATATTATATATAATAATATCCCTATCAGATGATTTCATTTCCTTGCAACCACCATAATCCAGTTGCAAGTGTATGAAAATTGAATGTGATGATTCGTGATTCTGTTATGAACACGTTTTAGAAATCTTTATTGGAAATAATGAGGCCAACATTTACTTGAGTCAAAGACTGAACTTCTCTCCTTCTTAGTCCTGATGCAACAGCCATGCAATAACGGGGACTGTCAAACGGAATCAGGTCTACTCCTAATGAATTTAAAGCACCAGTGTGCTCCCGTCTTTGCAGAATACCAGCAAGGTCAAGTTAAAGGACAGTTAGAATTTTTAAGTGACAATCTTCCTGAGGAGAACAACTTGGTTAAGCTTGTCTGAACGTCCCATCTCTGTGGGGTGAAAAGCTCAGACCATCAGCTATGTTTATTCAACAACTTCCCGTTATTTGTATAGAGCTCCTGGCCAGTTACAACGACGAGGACATCTACCTGTTTGACTCCAACCACAGCGATGGTGCTGACTATCGGAGGAAATACAAGGGACACCGCAACAATGCCACAGGTATTAAAGTTATTCCCCAAAGAATTTATTACGGTGTGAAATCAGTGCCTTTTATACCAAGCCACAGACTTATTAGCTCAACTTCACAAGACGTTGCAGTTGGCTGGACACCCTTCTTGCTGAATGATCCTTTCCCACCACTGCCTCTCTAAATAGTGAAGGGTGTAAACTTCTATGGGCCATGCAGTGAGTTTGTGGTCAGCGGGAGTGACTGTGGACACATCTACCTTTGGGACAAGTATTCTGCCCGTGTCGTCCAGTTTATGGAAGGGGACAGAGGAGGAGTGGTGAGTCAAATGGAGAAACTAAAGATACATACATGCCCCCCACTGTAATAATTGAATACCGATTCTTTCCTTTACTCTCAACAATCACAGGTCAATTGTCTGGAGCCTCATCCCCATCTGCCAGGTATGGCCACCAGCGGACTAGATCATGACATCAAACTGTGGGCTCCCACAGCTGAGAGCCCCACAGGACTCAAGGGTCTCAAAGAGGTACTGCATCATATTTTGACTTGTTCTCCTGCGTTCTTTATAGCCGAGCAGTTTTACAACAGTGGCGTAAGCATATTGCAACATGAGGATATTACAAGTTAAATTAGGTGATTTTGTTGAATTTTGGTAAATTTCTGAATATTTAAATGACTCGTGTTTGATACACGCCGTCTCTGCAAGTTAAAAACATTAAGCAGTACATAAAGACATACCTGTTATGAATGGAAGGTGCTGGCGATGTAACGCGATGATTGTTGCCCATGCTTGCTCTTGTTCTCTCCACGTTCACACGTCTAATAAAGGATGTGTTGTGTTGGCACAGGCGATGAAGAAAAACAAGAGGGAGCGCGATGAGGACAGCGTGCGCCACGGCGACCAGTACGATACCCAGCTGTTGTGGTTTTTGATGAGACACATGAGGAACAGAAGACCCGCCAGGGTGAGCTACCGAATGCTAAAACAAACACTGCTGGAGTGCTCCTACATAATCTGATGTTACAGTTGAGGGGTTGCAAGTAACATATTTCTGATGCACATCCATTTATTGGGCATGTATAAACTAAAGTAAAGAGTCAAAAATGGGATTTGTACAAGAGTGTGCTGCTGCAGATAACGTAACATATTCGCATTGCGATGTGCATTCACTAGTAGTGTTACACTCTAAATCCTCCATCTCATTGCCCTGTCCCAGAGACAGACCCGTGAAGGTGCAGATCCAGACACAGACGAGTCCTGGAGCTCCCCAGATTCTTCTGATGAAGACGAAGGAGGTCCGGACCATGTTCAGTGCATGTCCTCCTGAGCCACACACATACACACATGCAGACATACTGATATACACACACCTTATTGCCCTTGAATCAGTGCACATAGGCAAGCACTATTGACACACTGGCACACTCAAACACTGATGAGCCACAGACTTGGGTTGTTTTTTTTTTCCTACATACATTTTCACACAAATAATTACATATAATTACTTAAATATACGATTGAAGCAGAGTGAAAGAGTTGCTTTTTGCCTCGTTTTCCAGCTGTTATGAGTGTGCAAATGAGGCCTGGAGACCACACGCACCCCTCTAAAAATCCAGATTTTCTTTGTGAGAATGTACGAAGAGGTTTAATGAGTGCTTATTTCCCTATAAACCACTTGGGGGCCCCCTGCTTGTTTGTACATTGTCTATGGTCTGCCTAGCCCCAGAACAATGTACTGTAATGTTGTGTTTGACAACGAGCACCTCCTCTTTAGGAACCCTCTAGAAAACTATTCATCACCAGCACACACCCCAGTTATACACTTCTTGCTCTCACGTGTTCTGTGAAGAGGGGGTTCAGCAGGGAGGAAGGGTGTAAACTTATACCATCCCCTAAATGTGACTTCCTTTAGTGTTGACCTTTGAGAGGGAAAGCCCAGCGGCCCCTCACTGTATCACCCCGGCTTTAAACCCATTTCTGGCCCCGAGCTTCAGCAGTTAGTTGCATTTATCACACAGCTCTACTAAATCCTTACACACTGCCCTCAGCCACCCTCCCGTTTATGTTAACCTTCCTCCTCATTACTGATTGCACCTTGAATCGGGGCTTGCTTCAGTATGAGACAGACAAAATGTGCACTGAGTGAATTTTGTTTCCTTTCGGCAAAGGAAGAGCTATGGTATCACTCTTTGGAAAACACATAGTGAAGTTCAGGTTGTTTGCGTTTTGAGTGAGGACATATTTTGCACTTCTTGACTGAGGAAGAAGAGGTTTTCTTTGCTTTCACCAGCTTTTCCTCTCTTCCTTACTCTTCTTCCCCCCCTTCCTCTCCATCCTGACACCCACCTTTAACAGGAAATCTTCTCAGTGGACACGAAATGGACGGGCAGGTGGGGTTCAGTATGTGCATAGGAAATGAGATTGTGTTGAGGACCTGTTATTTCAAAGAGCCAGCACCGACCTGGGTCGGTCACAAATGAAACGCTGCCTGTGAGCCCGTTTATCAACAGAGTAATGAAAGATTCCACTTGATTGTGTGGTTCTTGAAAACCTTTGTGCGTCAAATCAATTGCAAAGTGATTAAACTGGTTCAACGATGGACATTTGACCCAGGTCAGGCGTTTGCAGTCGTGTGAGAAAGCTTTTGTTGCTGCTGCATTATTGGCTCAAAAACAAGGATGGGGGGGGGGTCAATATGCTTGCCAGTCATTTGTGGTGTGAGAGCGATAAAGTCCAGCTTTTCTCATTTTCTATGAGAACTCTAGTTAGCTAAATTTATATGTAAATATATAAATATATATGAAATCTGTAAAAAAAAATGATGCAAATGATGTTTGACTTCAAAATGAAAAAAAGGTCAAAACATTTGATTGGTATTGATGCAGAAGTTTATATTCTATATGAGGACAAAATACTTTTAAAATCCAGATGAAAAAAGTTGACTTGAGGCATCATTTTGTTTCACTTCCTTTGCTTTTTTTGCTTGAATGACATCCTTCTGTTTTGAACAGAATTGTCATTTCAAGAATAAATGTTTTGATTCTCGTACAGGAACAGTATTTCCTTTCTAGATCTTAATCCATCGTTTGAAACCGTTGCCGTTCAGAATTTTCCCACTGGCTATTTTTGGCATCTTGTATACATAAGGCTTTTGATTACAATTTTTCCACCACTGCCTAATATTGCATTCTACCTGTTCAGTTGGAAATATGTACAATTCGTGCAATAAAACAAAGACAGTGCTCTTGGTGTTTAATTTCTCAGGTGGCCACGGGTTTCACTTATTAAGCAGACAGATTATAATAATTATAATCAGCACTGCTCAATATGGTTTTCTGAAAGGTCATAATTCTGATGTCACTAGGTTGATAGCATAAGCAATAGCACCAGTGTTTGTTTGCCTTTTAAAAGGGCAGTCTGTCACCTCCATGTGGTGGAGAAAGTTAGTGAAAGTCCAACATTTCCCAACCTTTAAGTTTAAGTCAAGCAACAAAAAGCACTTGGCAAGTAGGATGTGTTTCAAGTTATCATAGGAGCCTAAGCCGAAACTACTGTTGAAGACAATAATGCTCATCTTGAGTCAATGAAACCATGACTCGGCTCACAAATAAAACGGAACCTGATGTGTCAGAAATCTGTCCATGTTAATAAAGACGATAAACTAACAAATGTCAATCCCAACTGACAAGGAAAGCACGTAACCCCAGCTAAAGCCACTGGTGTCATACTGTAAAGACAGTAAGACACATGGATATTACATGTGTTGGTTCCTCTTTATGCTCCCGAACTGTCAGTGTAACCCTCGTCCCTTGATTTGAGCACTTTCTCTGAGACAAGAACATTAACTGAATCACATTCCTAAATGAGTGATTGCGTTACATGGGTTCGGTCTGTAAGACGTTTTAAACTAATTTGAACTGGATTATGTTTAGCTGCGTCAGTCTTGAATCAGGATATTTGTCACACTGACATTTGGATTAAAAATGAGAAATACCATTAGCATTAGTGGATGTTTTAGAGCAGTCCTACTTCCCTTCTTCCTTCTAGCTGTTTAGTGTAACAATGAAGAAATCTGTTCATAACGTCTTATCTTACTACTTTGTAAGATAAGACCAAGATGAGCATGTGGGTAGTGCATTTAGGATTATGCACCTATAGCATAGAGACAAGTAATGTCTCTTTTAGTCAAACAATTGAATTCTAAAACCCCAATAAATTATGTTTATTCAACAAGGATCAAATTGAAACTTCACCTTGATCAGACCAATATGTGCAAACAGAGCTGATGATGCTGCACTTTCAAGTTAGAGAGCCTCAACTGACCTGTGCAGACCTGTAAACCAGTTCTCTAGGCTGGTGAGCTATGAAACCCATCACATACCTGTAAAACTGAAGAGACCTCTAACGCACTCTAACTCCAACACGACAACTTTACCTTTTACTCAGGTCACTCGATACCAAAATGTTTTTGTAATTCAAGAGGAGATAACATAATACATAGGAAATACAGTACAAAAAGCCCTTCACAACTCATTCCAATGAACAAACTCAGATACAACAATGATATACTTTTGAAAAAGTGAAACAAACATCTTTTGGAATGAGTTGTTCATCTCCCAAACACGGGAGGTGGTTACTGTCTTTTACAGCTCCGACCAACCTCGCGCAGACGTGACTGCATGTAGCTGTGATCTAAACTATCAAATGCGGTCCATCAGAACACAGTGCAGACATAAATATTAAAAAGAGGCGCCGTCATGAGCTTTCGCCGGTTGCCTCACTTAACTCGAGATGTTAACACAGATGCACACAATTCACGCTGATTAGAATCTGAAGGCACGGGACCAAAGTGTCGGGTTTGTTATTCCTTGTATTCCAGGAACTGCTGCAGCCGTTTTCGATGATCTAGCGACATCTGAACAGCACTGAGGATTTCAAAAGAACACACGAATAGTCAAAATGGTGACGATGTCTGGAGAAAATAGCATTTTGAGGACAGGCCTTACTTTAGGTGACTTCCAAAGGTGCTCGTTATCCTGTAGATGGCAGTCTTGAGCGTTGCCCTGAGAGCAAAGCGTAGTGTTTTGTAAGAAGTGTCTCCCATGCCTACGGTCGACCTGATGGGTTTACTGGAGGCATGAGGCAACTTGAAGTGTCGGTCCACTGCCTGAAGATTGGGAGGACACAGCTGCTGTCAGTGTGCACGCACACAAATCAAAGCAAGAGTAGCCATTTCATTTTCCCTACACCTTCCAGTGTAATGAGGCTTTGTTACACGTACATGTCTGTGTAACGGAAACATGTTATTGTACGTGGATAGAAAATATTTAAATGTAGACACGGAGCCATGAGAATAAATGAATGCTGCCTCCTAACAGATCACATCGCGTCATGTAAAACAAAACCATAATCATCAAGACGTCATACCAGAAGGGAAGCAGTGATTTTCTTTTTGTTTATTAAATTTGTTCAATTTCTTATTTAACGCTGGTTGTATGCTAGGTCCCATCTCAAACGTAGGGTAAACAAGGAAAATGATAACCAACATTACATTGATACCGTGCATGTCAAGTTTGTACAATTTACCTCTTGTAGGACCAGCAGGCAACTAAGAATGCTGGGTAACGTAGTCTGTACAGCCCCAAACTGGTCTTCTGAGAAGGAAGCTTGAACAAGGTAAGACAGCCCTTGATAGGAGATATTAGAGAAAATAAATGACCATGCTGGATCGATCGGTTGCATCCACATCACATGGGAATAAAATCCACCATCTCTTCTCACCTTCTAAAGCCCAGATGTGAGCCTGGCCGTCAGCAAACAGAGCTTGACTGGAGGCCTCTGGAAGCTGCAAGACAATCGTAGCCACGAGTAATTATCTTTTTAATTGACAAATACAGATGCAGACCAAGAGTAGAAAAAGCTTTAGTGAGACTACACCACAACACGCGCACATGCTTAAAAGAAGATGCACAACTCAGAAAGCAAATACGTTCATGAAACTAGTTGGAGGAAATTAAAACTATACTGGTTTTGTAGTATTCGAGATGTTTAAGACGCTTGTGTTACGACTCCTTAAGTCAAGCTTTCAAGGTAATTAGTGAGGTTTCTTGTAACGGTGAGATGAATGGAAAAAGAGAGGTTCATTAGTAATGCAAGAATAAACCCCAAAAGTAGTAGAGTTAAATTAGTGATGCCTACAGGGTGATGTTAGATTTGTTAACGCTAAATGAAAATCAGCTGTCAGACAAGAGCACTCAGAACGTGTTTGATACGTCTGAGGGAGATCGGACGCACGGGCCACACATCCTTACCTTGTTAAATAAATACGTTATCAGCACCCTCTTTGCCAAGAAATTTTTAACCTAAATGGGACAATAAGGAGTTAAGTTAATAAGAAATCAAGCAAGACAATCACTCATGATACCCGACCCTCATCTGTGAGACATATCTGCTGCCACTGAAGTGTGATTTAAATGTGAATATGAAAAAAACTAAACGGTTCTGTACACTTCATTATTATTTATCGTATTAGCCCAGAGTTAAAAATAACTGTGAAAAGCTTTACACCTGAAGCTCAACGCTGGAGAGACTTCTAAATGCCTTAGAGACAGCCTTTGTACCTGATCCTTTCTGTTCTGGAGGAACTGAACCAGGACACTTGGTTTGGGTGGCTCCTGCCTGGGACTGGGCACTGAAGCAAGGGAAGACACAGGGCTGCCATTGACCTGTGTATCTGCACCAACAAGAGGCCAAAATCACAAATAGAAACAAACTAGACAGTTGGACTCGTACATATCTATCATTGATCCATGTCCTGCTATTATTTTGCAGGAATCCCCCACCCAACCACAAGTTCACCGTCAATTGAAATTACCTGACTAGTTAAATTATTTATTGTGTAAGGGGTGAAATGTCATCTCCATAAACCATATCTTACCTGTGGAGGTGGACCAGAGTTTTGGTCCTCTTCTCATGATATGTGGGCTCTGCACTGTACCATGCCACGGTGAGCATTGTTCTACTGGAGCAGTGAGTCGCCTCAGGGCTGGAGACGCAAAAGGGCTATCCAGGTCGGGAGTGAACGGTGTAGTCAGAGGGCTCTGTGGGCCTCCAACCACAGAGCGGGCAAACACTGAAGCTGGAGTTTTCATCAGCAACGTCGGCCTTGGGCTCATCAGATCCTCTGTACCTGAGGTTACTTTTAGGACAAGTAAATGACAGAAATCATTAAATACATTCTTTATATGTTTGATGACGCGTTTTCACTACCACGAAGCCCTTATGCAGCAACTAACCCGACGTTTCGGACGACGACTTTCTTTCACTTCCAGTAGACAGCGATTTGGCCCTGCCATTGGTTGCAACAGTATCATGATAGGCTACAAGTCTCTGAGTTAGATCAGTCAGCAGAGACAGACACTCCTTACTGATGGCGTTCCAGTTATGAGGATGACCACCTGGTAAAGAGATTCAGAGGCAGTCTAAGACAAAAACAGTATAAGCATGGATCATATTTTCTGTAAACGACAATGCGACAAACCTGGCTGACTGAGACTGAAGACCTCGTTGCGTCGCGAAGGGGAGTGTTGAGACAGCAGAGCCAAATCCTGCAGAGCTAGAAACTAACATATGGGGACGTATATAGCACCCAAATTTTCTAATCAGTCGGCATGTAAAACAAAAGTAAGATGTGTTTTACTTACTTTTAATATCATTGGCTGGCTGCCTGTGAGAACTTTGGGAAGACACCTCTGGGCATCTTCAGTAAAAGATGACTGCACATGAAAACTGTGGGCCTACAAAAAAATAAGCATATTACTAAGATTTCTATGTGTAAATCTACATAGTATTCTGAGAGAGGCATTCGAAGCAACGACAACACTGCCCCCTAGTGTCTGAATAATTAAACGCCAACACATTTACTTTTCAGCCATTATAGTCAAAGTGTGTCTAAACTGCACCGTGTGTTATTTGGTTAGTAAAAATGCTGATCACATCACATATAAACACAAAAGCTATTTAGAAATAGGGTCAAAAATAAATGTCCTACAGTAAGATAAAATTGTATGGGTTTCTATACACACAATAATTTTTTGCACAAACCTCAGTGATAAAGATCCTAAACAGCTGCAGTGTGATGTACCATGTGAAGAGCTGGAAGGTGGCACTGATCCACAGGTGGTAGAGCAGGGAAAGGTCCAGCAGCCCAGTTACACTGTCAAGAGGCTGAGTAGAGCTGGAATCGAGGACACAAATAGTCATGAAATATTTTACATTGGTTTATAGGCCACAAAATTAGGCTTTTTTTAATTAATCACATAAAAATCAGAAAGCTATACTGACCTGTTTAAATGAAGATTCAGTGTTTTACAGATCCATGCTTTTGGAATGTGTCCTGTAAATATCCCATTTAAATGTTCATTTGTGGATTTATATACAAATATGAGTAAAGTTAGGCAAAAATGTGAATGTATAAACTCTGTCACTTACCTAAAAAGAAATAAACAACAATGTAATTCCTGACAGAGTAAAGTGCTTGACTGGTGCTGCACTTCACCACCAAAGGCAGGGATCCTTTGAAACGAAGGTATTTGTATTGCTGAGGAAATACAGAGGTAGAACAAAAAGAAGAAAGCCGATTATGTTTGTGTAAAATATATAAATATCAGATAAATATCTTTAGCTAATGTGGTGGTATCTAAATCTGTTATCTGATGTTAGACATAAGTGATCAAAGAACATAACCACTCAGCTAAAGTTAAAAAACTAAAAAAAATCTGTCTTCCAGTCATCAGCAGGATTAAGTATGGAGCAAACTCACATGACATACCTGGACAGTGTGGAAAGAGACATAGTTCATGTTGTAGATCACACCCAGCAGGCTGTGAGAGAATCCAACAAAAGCTCCAGCAAGCAGGAGGATGAGGTGAAACTCATTTAAACACATCTGAGGACTGTCAGTGTTAAACAAATAGAGGCTGTTATACAAAGGCACATCAAACTTAACATGATAGTTTTCTGCAAGAGTTGCTTACCTATCACTCTGTTTGCACGGGTAGCACAGGGTTTCATATCTGCCCCCAATGGTGATAGCACAACACCAGGCTGCAACTATTCCCATGACACAATGAACAAGGGAGTTGACAAACTGACGTGGGTGGAGCAGCTGACCGAGCAGGGCAATTTTTGAGCATGCGATAGTTGGGATGACTAAAAAGTGAAACACACAACAGTAGTTTTACGTGTAGGAAAAGTTCAATCATTGCAAAAAATGCATGACATTTCCATGTCCACATGAGTCACAAGACAAAAAAACAAAGAAAAACATGCAGCATCTAGCCACTAACCTGTATAATACTCTAAGCTCAGAAACCCGATCATGATGACCACTCCACACAGTAGGATGAAGGAGAAGATGGTACTTGCACTCGTTATTATGGACAAGCATTCTGCAGGGAGAAATAAGTCAAGCCCGTTTTGCAACCTTACACAACCCTTCGTTTAGATCTTAAAAAGGATGCAGTGACTGACCTGATATCGTCTGGATGGGGTGGAAAAAACTGAACCTGCTGAGGATTGCAAAAACTGCTGTGATGGGTGGCAACAACAAGACAGCCCAGGCGTTACTGGCTGCAGCTCTCCAGCAAATCACCTGAACAGAGAAGTAAGCAATTACTATAGAAGTGACACCTGACCTTAATATTAAAAATTTAGGTGATTCGAAATGCCTTACTGGGATAATTGTACTGCTACTCCTTAAAAAGCTATTACAACGTAGTGAACTTAGAATATCTGTAAAAATCATCGGCAATCTCCAAATAATTATATTAATTTTATTAGGGACACGAATAGGTCTATTGTAAAAACAGACAAAGTCATAAAGCCAACTAGTAATCCAAATGCACTCATTTAAAAGATAAGTGTTTTTATCTGTTGATTTTAGAGTGTCTTCATCTGTGGAGATTATAAAGGCCAGTCACGCAGATTTGTAATAAATAGACTTAATTGAATGGCATATGCATATCCTGTTCCAATGTAATAATGCAAAATTGAACAAACCCGTAACCCTTTAGGATAAAAAATGTGTGTGTGTGTGTGTGTGTTTGGATAGATGAATACATATTCGGTTCTGAAGTTAACTAGCTAACAGACTATTATATTTTTGTTGTATTGTAAACGGTTAAAACTATCATAGCACATAAGAATATAGCCAACTACGAGTACCACTATTAGTACTACGGGCTAAAAGGCTGTTAGCCGACATAGATATATAGTCAAAACTCGCACATTTAAATCGTCACTTGATAAGCTATTGTTCGTGTACATTTAATAGACTTAACGTTATTTATTTCGCTTTCAAAAAGTTACGTCTTATGTCTGATTTATTTATTTTCTGGTACCTTTTTAATTTCTTTTGCTGTAACATTATTCATCTTGTTTCAAAAATTTGTTTTAAATTATCTGTGTGTTAGCTAAACTCACATATACTAGCATAAACTGACGGGCTGCTTTAAGTTAGCACGCTAACAATGGCGAAACACTTATTTTGTGAAAGACACCATTTCAAACGACAAAAAAAACTTACCTTGCGAATAAACCAACAACTTTGATCTGTAGAAAACATGTTATCTGGATTAACGGTAAACCCAGGACTATATTAATCCCTTCAGCGTCTCTGCTGTCAAACTATTTTCCACTCAGTTTCCCATATCGCGCCACATGCATTCAAAGGACCTCGGAAGACCCCGCTAATAGGTGTCCGTCTTTCTGCCTGCTGTAGCATTTCCCATACATGTTCACACCACTTTAAATCCACGTAGAAGTACAATGCTGATTTTAGTTCACACTAATGTCAGCAAATCTAATCTGAAACTCTTATAGTGTACATTTGTAAGGATTTTCATCTAAAATAATTAAATGAGATCTGATGTGTAATTTAATAGATTAAATTTAAATGATTGATTAAATGCACATGCTTGTAAAAAAACATTTACTTTTAAAGGCTGACTTTAAAGTTTAGATTGAAAAGAGGAGTGAACTAACACCAAGGCAAGTCATAAATCAGCTTAACAATGTTCCAATCCCATTAATTTAATTTCTTTAACAGATGAAACATGAAACATTAATCCAACATATCTCTGTGTCATCTTCTCTGGCTTTCAGCAAGTAAAGTCAGTTCTGAATTCCTTTAGTGTCATCGTGCATAAAAAGCTTCTTGTCATGATGATAGCCATTTCCATATGTTGAAAAACTGTGTTTATCCAAAACAGTCTTTTTGTCATTGTCCCGAGAAAATGGCTTGGTCTCAAAAGCACCGACTGGGAGCTTTTGGGATGAACTGATGGACATTTCAGTTTGAACTGCTTTATGCACGGGAGATTTCTGTCCAGGTTTCTGTGAAATTGCAGGGAGAGTAAACTGCTCCCTCTGGGTTTTCTTGTCCTCCCACAGCTTCAGGAGACGGCGTTGATTATTTGTCATATCCTTGAGGTTTTGTTGCAGTGACTGAACTTGGTCTTCTAAAAGAGTTTTAGAGGTGACTGTATTTGCCAACTCTGATGTCAAATCGTCGATTGTCAAACTCAGTTTCCCTGCCTTCTCCACCAAAGAACTGCACTCACGCTCCTTTTCATGCAAGTCATTGATTATGTCCTTTGTAGTCTTTCCATTGAATTTAGGGCTGCACTCAAGTCCAATCTCAGTACGAAGAGCCTTCACTTGTTTCCTCAGCTCCTTGTTGTCCACCGTCAAGGTCTTCAGTTTTTGTTTCAGACCCTCAGTTGAGCGAACCCTCGTTTCATACTGTCTGAGCTTCTCTCTGAGAACACTTTCCTTCTGCAAGGCTTCATCTCTTTCCTTTCTGCATCTCTCCAAAAGTTTTAAAGCCTCAAATTTGGTCACTTTTTCAGCTTTCCCATTTGAGGTGGCCATCATATGGAAAAGTCACAAAATGAATGTATAAATTTTTTTATGTCATCTAAGAAAATTTAACTAGTCCTTAGGCAGATAAATCTACAGGTACAAAGAGGTGCCTGCATGCCTGAGACTGAGGCAGGTGACATTCTTCTGAGAGGGTTATCTGTATCTGCAGGCGTAACCCAAAGCTGGGGCTAGAATGACCATTAATTAGGGCGCCACCATCCTTTTGACACCGTTTCAAGTGACAATTTTTTTCCCGTTTTTTAATTAATCTTAAAACGTCGCCCTTGTTAATCAATGCACACAGTCTACAGTAGTTCATTTGTGTGTGAGGTAGTGACCATATGCTATGTACCAGTTACAACAAGGTGTGCATTTTTTAACCGCAGGCGACCTGTGTGTCCAACCACCAACAGTTTGATCAGTTTGCTCAACCAGGCGACAGTTTTAATGAATGAGTTGGAGAAATTGGAGCAGCACCCAGACGCTTTGTTTGAAATAATGAAGTTTATACCTATTAGTTACAATCTTGCCTTTAAATATTTTAAATGTCCCACTGCTGAAATTTAAGGGCAGTCTTTTATACTGTCTGTACTGCTGTCTTCACGTGGCAGAATTTCCAACTGACAAAACTCTTAATGATTGAATTAATGTTTTGTTTGTTTTTTTGCCTTGATCGCAGTCTCATATCTAGCTTGGCTCTGTAAAAGGGCACTCAAATGTACCTTGATCCACACCTACAGCTTTAAATTTATACCCTATCTAATATTATCATTAGTAAGATAAGCTTAGATCCTGGCTGCACTTCAAATTAACACGAAAGATGTGAGAGTGGCATCAATCATTACAGAAAAAAAGAGACAGGTATATTTTCCCATATGTTATTTAATAAAGGTAATAATCACTCAGAACAGTGATTTCAATAATACAAGGTAGGTCCCACAAAGATCTTGTTTTTTTGTTCTACATGACAAACCCATTAAAAATTACACCCATCAAACATACATACAATTTAATGTTGCTCAATACAAAAAAACAAAAAAACAACTAAATTGCTTATGGTTATCAGCTATAGAAAAATGTAGAAATATATATAGTAAAATATATGAACCATACACATTTCTTATTTTGATTATTAGTATATAACAATTGTGCACTTAGAAAATGTATTCGATGCCACCAACATTATTGTACAGACTGGTTATCTAAATGTTTAAAATTAGAACTATAAAGTATTAAACTGCCATCAGAAAAAAAGATCTTTGAGTAACATTATACCCCATTTATCTTTAAGGAAGTTTAGAACCCATGAGGAATAACCAGTGTTCATTTTCACAGGATACTTAGGTGAACCAAGCATACACACTGGTTTTTAAGGCCAGAAGGTCAAAGTGCAGGTGAAATCCAGTCAACCCATGAATTCATTACCACAGCAACCTGATTCGCTTTAATAAGGCAACAGGAGAACCTGCAATTAAAAAAAATAGAATAACACTTGTTTTTGGAAAGAGAAATCATGTATGGGAAGTCTGGTGTCACATGTTCTGCTCCACCAGGTCAAGAAACACACTTGAGCCAAGGTAAGAAAAAATAGGCCAAACTAATGAGCTGTGTCTGCTGCAGTAGGTGGTCACGCTTCTTAATATACCCGAGCATAAATAAAAGCTGCCATGAAAAGGCACAAAGCAGCTAAAGGTGACATGTGTCAGGTTATTGTATTTCTACAATGGCTTAAAAGGCTTCTGTGTCACTATTATTTACCTTCAGGTACTGACAGGCTTTATTGAAGGCGGTGCCTGGATCGCCACTTTTAAAGCAGAATTGACAACGTTTCCATCCTGTTCTGGTTTGCTAAAAAAATAGGCCTGAAAAACAAACAAAGGAGACCAAAGCAGAGTCAATCATGATAAACACAAACTATTATCATCAATAAAAGAACTAAGGTGGGAGTGTCTATGGCTAGGCAAACAGGATATAAAGATTTCTTAAACCTATTCTTGTTGGTTAGCTTTGAGAAATGGCTTGCGTTGTAGACTAATTACATATATGTGAGGAGACATATGATACTAACATAAATTAGAACGGGCTGCGCTAACAGCCCATTTTCACACCACTTAGCAAAGGCTGTCAAAGTTTCCGATTAAATGTCTCCCCAGAGGGAGTTAACTTGAAACTATCAGGTAGTTATTTCCCAGAAACACACAGGTAGAGACGTGCAAAAGAAATGTCACTGTATTATAGTATATGTGAATGTTTTGGGTAAGTTAGGTCCAAGCTTTGTCATGCTACTGAGGTCACTGAGGACAAATGAGAAAGTGCAACTGTTCTTATCTACATCAAGATGGACAGGCAGCTTGAATCATCCAGATTAGTCCTGATGTAGTTGGCCAAAGTAGAACAATGAATGCAGTATCTCATTTCCCCTAACTGATTTATTTTCCTTTTATGTCTCCAACTTGTAAACAATCCTACCACAAAAGTTACGTAAAAGCAGCAACAATTACCTTACAACCAACTGCAAGCAGGGTGTTGAGCACCACTATAGCTGACATGATGCCTATGATAACTTTGGGGTGGTCGTCCCTGACTGCAGGCAAGAAAGTCAACACCAGAACAGAGCCAGAGAGACAAAGAGCCACAACAATGGAGCACCACCTCAGCCACTCAAACGGGAGGATCCACATGACCTAATTTTACAGAAACATTACCACAATCATTAACACATTCAGCATTAATGACATGCAGCATGCATGTGTAGCAGCAACAGTACATTTTATTAATTGCAAGAAGCCAATACAGTGTTCTCAAGTTTTACATTCAAAGTATCGCAAGTTCAAATTTAGAATGTGTTGTAGTTTCTGAGCTGAGATCCAATTCCCTGGTTTTTATAGCTACACCCAGTTGTTATATTAATAATATGAAATACATAAAAATACAAGTCCTGATAAATACTACAAAATATGAAATCAAATTAGAGTAGATTGCTCCTATTATTCTAAGATTCAGGTCTTACCACCGCAGGTATGTAAATTGAAAGTGAATATCCGTAAACACAGACAATCTCCATGAAGGAGTATGACACCAAATTCATAATCTTCTTGTTTCTCCATAGCAGCAAACCCCAGAGGGCAAGGGGCACAAACCAGGCATAGCTGAAGATCGCAGTTGCAGCTATCGTCACTGGAAAACAAAGTACATTAAAAAAATAAAGGCAATTTCAAGAGAACTTATGTTTCCTCTTACCTGATCGAATGAGCCATGAAACTGAAGGGCCTACCTTTTTGAAACTCTGGAGTATACCTAAAGTTTGGTTTGCCTGAATGCACCAGAAAGTTGGCTATATTTCCACTAATTGCAATGGCAAACACAAGAGTGGTGCAAATCCAGAATGGTCCTGAAAACACAAATATTAAAGGATTTGAATTTACTTGCACTTGTTTGGTTTCTTAAAGACAACGTCTAGTCACGTTATTACAGAACAGAACAACAATGATTGCTCATATGACACACAAAAAATGGCATGATTTTACGTACTAACCATAAAGATCGGGATTTCTACGAAGGTGGGTGTGAATAAAGTTCTTTCCAGGCCATGGTAGCACTGATCCAATGATTCGTTCTGTCACCTGAAAGAAAAATAGATACAATATGCAACCTAATGAGCGCTACATTTATTCTACACATTACACAAAAAAGTCATGGTATAAGTTTTTAAGATGGGTAGTAAAAGTAGTAAGCATATTACGTGATGGGTCTCAATGTCAAAAAATCTTTGGTAGTACTCAAACATCCAGAAAGGGACAGTTTGCTTTTGCCCAGACAGGAGCTTTAATTTAAAAATAAAGAAAAATACAATTATTAAAAAAACAATCAGACACAACAACGGTAAAATCCCTAAAATGGAAACATTCTCATTAAATATAAATCTAGTTCTGACCTCTGTTTTGTCATCAGTGCCAAGTTGATCATCATCGAGAGTAAGACCAGTGGCTTTTCTCTGATTATTAGGTTTGACATCTTCATCTTCAATGTTTATGGCGACTGCATCTCTGGCTTCTAACAGATTTCCAGTTTCTTCAAAGTCTAAAGATTTGCCATATTTATTGAATGAAAAGTTGCTCCTGGTGCATCACAGTAACTTACAGCAAAGCACACTGACACTTCAGAGATGTGTGTTCACAGATGTAAGGAGATCTCTAGACTGCAGCAAAACTATCAAGGAAGCAACTTCACAGACACTGTGGGGACACTCACCTTGAAATTCAAACGGATCTTTTGTCGACGCCATTTACACGGATTTACTTCCCCAGCTACGTTTGTCTTATCAGGAAAGTCAACAACCTTTCTTAAAAAAAGGATAAAAAGTTTTACTCTACAAATCTATACATAAGTATACTTACTATAAAATAAATAATGTGTTCTCCATTAGTTTCTTGTAAAACCTGGAGCTAAACCATTAATAGAGAAAAAAACGCAGTTATAAGTTCGTTAGCTACTTAAATTCTCAATCACAACTTAACAACTTTAGCTAGCTACATTAGCATAAACGCCACCGTCCTACTATAAGACTTGCCTAAGTACCACGGTTCTAAAACCGTAAGTGTTTAAAATCCACTCCTCTTTAAACAGTAATTGCTTACCAAAAACTAAATCATTTAATTTCTCTTAGCTAGTTTAGCGTTGCGTGGAACAGGATATACTCGCAATGTAAACACGAGCTTTTCCTGTTTCTAAACATTTCAAAGTAAGGGTTTAAACATTTGTGTTATTAAAATGTTATGATTGGCATGTGGTTGGTTATTTGTGTTGTTTGTATACATTCGTTCACGTAAAAGTATTGTTTCTTATAACCCCCTCTCAAATGTTTTTTTCTTATAAAACAAACATGTATAAGTAGTGGACTTTTAACTTGAAGTACAACTGTGTCCAGCTGCTCTGTAGGCTCCCGGAAGGACCTGAAAACAATAAATATACACGAAAAACTCAGAAGAAGCGGTTACGGAATATTAAATATGTTGCGAGAAGATAGCAGGTAGACTTTGATAAGTCCAATGTAAAACTTGGGTATACATTTGGACGAGGTTTTAGCAAAGTATTTGAGCCTAATCATTAGCTGTCCGAGCTAATGAGCTACTTCGAGATTCACGTTTTCAGGTGGTAGCTGACTTGTCTTTCTGTCAGGAAAAACTGTGTGACTTCAGCATGGAAAATGACAGCGTTTATGTCCGAGAAAGAGGCAAACTTCGTCGTGTTAGTGACATAGTGCTGGCACAACCAAAGCCAGTATCCTCATGCAGAAGGACCAATCCATTTGTGCTAAGAAAAGAGCACTTCATTTTCACGTACAATGCTGAGGGAAGTTTACGATACACCACCAAATCTCTCTTTGACATCACCCTGTTGTTCGTGGCTGACAACATTCACCACGTGGACTCTCTGGTTGGTTTCCCAGAGCAAATAGGAGATAGGCTTTTTGCAGCAGTAGAGGAGAATCGTGTATTTTTAAACGCAGACATTTCCCCCAAAGCCCTGCAGCTATTCAGTGATGCATATGGGGATATGGTGCTCGGGTCCTTGTGTCTACGAAATAGGTATGTTACTATCAGATTTATCGGCGTCTCAAAGCCATTTGCCACACACGCATGCATAACATAGTTATTGCTCCTTTTCCTTCTGCAGGTTTCCACTTTTGCATGAGAGGATTAATGAAATAAAAACATTTCATAGTTTGAAGTCTTTAGATTTGTTTGGCTGCAGACTTGGTGATGATCACGGGATATTCCAGTATCTAACGTCCAGCTCACTGGCAAGGTAAAACCTGACCTCTAAGTTTTAAATAGATTACATGGGTCATTTAAGACTACATGTTACTAACACTAATGCCTCTCTGCTTCAGCAGCCTCAAACAGCTTTTCATTGGTGGTAACGGTCTGTCAGACGTTGGCTTACAGCGATTGACTGCACCAATCCGGATGATGAGGAAGGGCCTGGACAATCTTCTGATTCTTGATCTTTCATGTACCACAACCTGCCTCATATTGTACTTAAAACGCAAATGCTACCCCCTTCATGTAGACATCCACGATTAATACATCAATCAGGTATTTTCTTTCTCTAATAGATAACCCCATCTCAGAGAGGGCTCTCAGATACCTTAACTGCCTCCCCAAACTGGAAAAACTTGATCTATCTGGGACCTCTTTAAAGGTACAGCATTAATGGTGTAACACTTTGCTGTAACATATTGTGATGCTCATAATGTAATCTTTATTTCTAGTGTAGCACAGGACTGAAGACAACCCTATGGAAAGTCTTGGGGCTCAGTTATTCTGAGAAACCACTAGACACTTTTGATCATTCAAAATGTAAAACTGAAGGATGGGCAGAGCAGGTAAATATCCTAAGACTTTAACGCATCTTTACACCTTTTACAAGTAAGCAAGGTTCTCTAAATAACAGGCGGAGTGTTGCAAGTGTACTGCAGCATCATTTGAGATCTTGTGAACATACTGTATGTTTGCCTCATTTTCAGGTCATAATCCAATGGGAAACCAATAATGCACAAATGCCCAAACAGAAGAAACTCGAAGAATCAAGGACATCTGCGCTCCGTTTCTGTGAGTTTATTCTACATTATGGTCACATAGTAAATAGTAAGAGAGATTTTTATGTGGCACTTTACCAAATGTAGTGTTTTGTATTGTAGTTGGCAGGCAAAAATTTGTCAGAGAAGTCCTGAATGCAGCACCCGTGGTATGTGAAAATGTGGAAGAGGCTAACGGAGACAGACTGCATTTCTACAAACCCGCAGCAAAGAAACACATGCTAGAGGAACAGGTTCCTTTGGCAGCCAGCCATCAAGCGAAGCCATCCTGGCATAACGCTAAAAAACGGCAGCGTCAGTCCGAAATCGGGGACAATTCTCGTCACAGCCCTCCAACAAAACGTCTGTCCACATCAGCTCTTTCAGCAGAGGACATTGACTTGTTGAATAGCTATTGAAGCATGCATTCATGTAACATTCCACAAAAAGCAGACTGCAGTACGAGTATGTGCATAAAAGGTGATATTTAGACTCAGTGGTGAACTATCAGAACCCTTAGATGACATTGTTGATATATTTATATAAATAAAGTTTAGCGGTTTGAATGTGCACGTCATTTTGTTCTTATCAGGTAACTATGTAGATGGCTTGATGAAATAAAACGAGGAGCGCATTATGCAGATAGAACACACAGTACTACTGAATTTTAGATTCAAAGATTAAAGTGGCAAACACAATGCGCAACAGTTCATTACTGCACACTTATATTGCTCATTACAAAGATCAGATGGATAAGATAGTCACTGTCTTCATACAGGAAGCTGGTGATATTTTGTACCGCCTTGTACAATCGACTGACAGCTGTGTTGGGAAAAAAAAAAACACCAGATGTACATGCTTAAAATAAATCACTATTTTTGCCCAACTCTGAATAAATACAGTACTATATGGCACTTTCATTTTAACAGCCTGTGTACAATATTTTTACTGTTCCCCAGTTTGCTACAGTAGAATTGTTGAAAAAGTCACACGACAACAAGTTCCTTCAATTGTATTTAATTCTGATTCATCATTATAACAGACCTATGTGATGCAGGAAAGACCTATTATATGTAACATTAATATTAGTTGAGCTTAAAAGCTATACGTTGTGTTGTAAAATTCTGTACCAACTGGAAATTACCGCAGTAGAAACGAGAACAAATTGAGAGTCTGATATATTAGCATCGATTTTACCAAAAGATCAGGGTTTAGGTGACCCCTATATCACTTCAAGTCACAAACAGTTTATTTAAACTTTATTCAATAAAATAAGCACACCAATAAAGCGTTAATTTACACATGAAAATTGGAGAAAAATCCCCAAACCAGTTTGACTTGCACTGCCATCACCAAACTATAATGCCTCAATTATACCAATATACAGAAAAAAAATCTTTCGTCATTCAAATTTTAAAGGTTTTTAAAGAGAGACGAGACGCATCAGCGATACAAGATATTCTGCAATTAGGTATTCCTGTTCAGACCCCATGAAACACAGATCATGTGCAAGAGGACTAAAACCAACTAAAGACTATTCAGAAAGAAGGATCTCCCTTATCTGCTACATCTTTGGCTTCTAGATGTCAGACTGACCCAGGTTCACTTTGGAAGGGAGTGGACCAGCTTCTTCCTCCGTCCCCTTGGAGGTGATGATCAGGAGGGAGGATGCTGGATATGGAGTCAGTTTCTGTTCCTTCGCATAGTCCCTGTCACCATAGATGCTAAGTTTCTTTAAGGGGAAAAAAAGAAACAACCATCAGTCATTTGTCCAGACATTTTTACATCAAGTCATTCTAAAGTTAAACATTTGTGTCCTGTTTCTGTGCACAGTGCAATAACACAACCTGCAGTAGAGGATTCAGGCAGAACAAACAAAACATTGTTTTGAACACAGATAGTTTCAGTCTGAAGGAAATGAAGTCAACAAACATAAGCAGGGTGGTAATGTGGATCTACCATCTCAGGCATATAAACTGAACACATTGCCACACCTTGATTGAAAAGCAAGACTTAATTTAAGCTCGTCTTTTTATTTGACTAGTGTTCCCATTCTGAAGGGACTTTTTTATGACAGTAAAATGAGGATGGTTTTCTACCAACTTTTACACTGATGAAAATTTGAGCAGAAACATTGTGCTTAGATGCAACGTTATGCTGCTTAAATATGAATGTTATAGTAATATTAAAAGAATAAGGAGTGCTAAAATAAAAATACAACGATAAGATAAGGAGTTGAAAAATCTAAATTACAAGTGTAAGAATGTATGTTAACTAATATTCCAGGAACCTTCCATCAAGGAATGGTGAAGCACAGAAATTACCTCAGCAGGAACATACTGGTCTACAGCAGTTGCAACAGTTGCACAGCAGATCCAAATCAGGACAAATACAGAAAGGATCAGAGTTGTGGTTAGGATCCACCCTGGTAGCCATGGGTTCCTACAAAGTAAAGGAGTCTTGATGAACATTTGGCTGCATTCATTTCTTAAGACTTTTCATAATAATTCTCTAGTACATACAAAAATGAAACGTATGTGATGAGATGGTGCTGCTAACCGACCTAGACAGACAGCTAAAGAGGTTGTAATCAACATCATAGCTGCGGTCCCCGGCCATGTCTCTGTCCCTCTCCTGGATTAAAGTGCGATGGTATTCTTTGTAAACTGGTTCAGGGACTTGAAAAGAGAAATGAAAACGATGTCATATGCATACCCATAGTATATTTAATCACCAAACCCAACAGTGTGTCAGCCTTTCTTTTAGAACAACACATTGTACGACACACTCCGTCTCCAAGGCCATTTGTTCCCAACTGTATGTCATTTCACATTAACACATGATTCATGTAAGTTGAGTAAGGAGGGCTTACAGCTCTTTTGCGGCTCCTCTTTTATTTCTTTTTCCAGTTCAAACTGAGAGAAAAACCTGACTTGTGGTGCAGTCTGCAAAACAGAAGCCAGAACAATCAGTGTACAGAATACACTAACATCTTTGCTCAAAGAATTTACAAACAGAATAATTTCCTACTCAGTGTCGTACTTGAAAAATGACAACTTTGCCATCATCAGCCTGAAGGTAGAATGTCCACGTGGAAGTGATGAAGCTGTGTGCCTGGCTCATTACATCATCCCAAAACCCTCTGACCAGTGTGAGGGGGTACAGCAGGTGAATCCTAGGCATCATTGCCTCCAACTAATAATTAAACAAAACAGACAAAACGATGCAATATACAATATTTCCCATAGTGAACTTAGTTTGTGCGCTGTGATGCGTCAAGGGAGAAGACAGGAGGGATTTTCATAGCAGATTTAATCAACTGGTCTATAGCAGCTGGACAGAAGAGACTCCATTACCAGGCAGTAATCCCGCAATTTATGGCAGTCTGTGTAACTGAGTGCCAGACGAGTCCATGTAAAGCCCCTAACGCATTATGACATACATACCTGCTCCTGACGCCGCTCGGCAAACGGAAGCTGGTTCTGACAGCCCAGGTTGCATGCATACTGCTCATCTGACTGGGTGTAGGCTTCGTGACAGGCTGCGGAAGTTACCAGATGGTAAAACAGGATTATAGCAAAGAACAAAGGGGTGGTTAGAGCAAGACACTTAGTTAACAAACATGGTGTGTACATCTCCTGATACATAAATGCAAAAATTCCAACTTTACTCCAAGTTATTACACAAACAATCAGACATGTCACCGAGGCCTGGACGCCGCAACGTAACAGAGCATAAGAAAAACAGATCAGAAGCTCGGTGTGCAGCTTACTCGATTCACACTCGGATTTCGTGTGATTCAGATCTTCGCTGTCACGAACAAACTGACAAATGGAGAACAGACGGCAGCCCCTCTGGCAGGCATAGAGTTCCTCCTCCTGCAAAACAGAGGACCAGTTGAATGCCCCGAGAAACAACAGATTTCGCGAAACATGACGCACTTTCAACTTTTACACAAGTCACTTACATTAAACAAAAGGCGTCGCCACCAAGTGAAAGTCACTTTCGCGACGCTAACTTAGCAAACGTTAGTTAGTCAACCTTAATGGTAACGTTTATGCTAGCATAAATTACTTTCCTCAGCAAAATGAACAACTCACCCGTGGGTACGTGTGCAAACTGTATGTCATTTCACATGATTTATGGCAAGATGCTGTATTTCCCAAGACGCTATCGAACACATCCGAAGACGCCGATGCGCACGCCAGCAGGGCGAACAATCCTAAAACACAGACAAAGGAGGAAAAAGTCTCCATTTTGTCTGCAAAAATCTAAACAAACCGCACGCTAGACTTCCTTCACTGACGGGTTATTATCGCGAGATATCTGTCTCGCGCGAGACCGCACTTGATGTCTTGCTTTGTTTACGGTTTCCTCCTATTTTTAAAGTATCAGAAAATCACGGAGATACATTCAAACTCTGCAGATAATTTAATGATATATGTTGGGGTTTTTTTCAGAAATAACCTGAAATAATCTGTTACGTTTCAGTTTAATGTATACACAGTGAAGTCTGGTTTTCCTTTGTGTTGAATCATGTCCTTGATTCATTCGCTTGTGTTTTTGATGTGTGTTTTTTTATTGTATTGTTTGATCCATAATGACATTTTAAGTTACACTGTATAGAATATTATTTTAAGTAAGTGAATATTATGGAATGAATATTAAGTGTCTAAGTGTCTGCTATCATCCATAAAAACACGCATTTTATTAACTTGTCGTCTTGCAATTTCTTTTTTTTTGCGCTCAACGAGCCCGGAGCTCTCGCTCAGTCTCTCTCTCGCGCTCGCTCAGCGTCTTACTTCTGCGCTCGTTCACTGTCGTAGCAAAACCAACCAATCACAGACCAGAAGAAGGTCAGCCAATCACAACACACCAAGATTGTCGGTCTCGCTCAAGCTAGTACTGCTAGTAGTAGTTAGCATTGACCCTCCTGAGCTGAGTCTGAGTCAGGCTGAGTAGCTAGCCATGCATCGCAGCCACTTCACTTTTATTGTCCAAATCTAAATTGTTTTATCGATGGTGTGACAAAAGTATCATCCTTCTTGAAGATGGACAAGTTTGTAGTGCGCCTTCCAAAAGGTGAAAAGCCTAAAAAATCAAAGACCAATGAGAGGGTTTACAAGCAAGCTACAATTGAGTCTTTAAGGGTGAGTGATACACGTATATTAAACAGGCAAAGTCAGTGTGACATTTACTTTTTGTATAATTTTACCTGTATGTGCCTTAAAGAGGGTGGTTGTGATTGAGGACATCTTGCGCTACAAGTCTATGTTGGAGCTGCCAGAACAGAGCAAGGAGAACCTGCTAACTGCCCTGGCAGAGCTCAGCAAGAAGATCCCATCCAGGGAGGTTCTCAAATCCACAAAAGTTGGTAGGCTGAAAATCCTTACAGTCCTCAAGGTCCAACCTTTTCATGGCTTTTTGTGTTGTTCGCGTGGGTGACATCAACATATACACAATGCATATTTTATAAAGAAAAGGTTAGCATTTGATTTAATATTTGTTCAGGCTATAGCTCAGACTGCATACAGGTCAGTTCAAATCCACCCACGACCAATACCTGGATTGCTACAGATAGCATTATAGTGCCAATAAGGAAACATCTATCAAAAATATGTTTATCTCTTGCACACCAGGCCTTTATGAAATTCACAACCTCTCTGTTTTTAGGTCACACTGTGAACAAAATGCGAAAGCATCCGGATCCTGAGGTGAGTTCAATGGCAGCGAAGGTTTACATTGACTGGAGGACATTCATTGAAGAGAATTCCAATAAGCCACCTATTGAAGTGCGTTCCGACAAACAATCTGAAGGACTCCGGAGCAATGCTAGAAGACTAATATCTGAAGCCTTGGAGGTCAAGGTGAGAAAAATACTCTCTAAATTCGGCTGCCACAATAAATCTTCTTTGAAACAGAAGCCACATTGTGTGTATAACATTTCTACATATCTTTTGTTCTATATAAACGTTTCTTTGTTGTAACCTACAGCAGTATAAAGTGTGCAGAGTACGTAATAGTCAATTTACATATTTTCTCAGACAGTATACAAGAATATGCATGGTAACATTGTAGCTCTATAACAGCACCTGACAACTAAATATGGAAATTGATTACTGAATGCATGTTCTTTGTATTTCATTATATAACCTACAGGAGGATTCAGGTCTCATAGACAACATTGAGAGAGAAGTGTTTCACCAGAGCTCCCGGTTAGTCAGCAGATCCTACAGAAAGACTGTTAGAGCATTGGTTTTTGCCTTCAAACACAACCCCGAGGTCAGAACTCAAGTGAAAAACACCACATTATCAGTCAACCAGCTGGTTTCTAAATACAAGAAATAATGTACAAAGAATAATGCTGGGCCTGGGATTGTATATTTAAGACTTCTGGTCTTCTTATTTGAAATGTTATCATGTTTTTTCATGCATATATATTTTGTATTTTTTATCTTTTTTATTTCTGCAAAGAAGATACAAATGCTTAAATACATTTTGTTTTGGCACACATTTTGTCTTTTTTAACTGCTTATCAATTTGTGTTAAAAGTCTTGTTGGTGGTGATGATAATGCTGTTTTTTATGTACTGGAATCATGTGTGAATCTTTTGTTGATATATTCTTGGTGCTTTGTTTTAATACTGTTGGTGAATATTAATACAAAAAAGACTACGTGTACAGTATTCATATTGCTAAAGAAGCACAAGCCAAACTATAGCTATTACCATTAGAATAACAGCCAGAACACAGATGCTAATAAAGACAATATCACTCAAGTCATGGGGCTCAGATTCCTCCTCCCCTACATTTCCGTTACTATGTTTATCAGTTTGCTGGGCCTGCTCTTCGAGACGCCGCTCCTCTGCTGAAATGAGGGACACAGATGCTATCTTCCTCAGGGCATCACACTGCACCTTATATTCTTGTAGGTTCTGCTGCTTCCCATCAGAGAAATCGATGTAGAGTTTATTTACCAGCATGGTGATGTTGCGATGTTTCTGTAAAGCAGCAAAAGTTAGTGTTATTAAGCACACTTGAGTAAAGTTAAAAGAGGTATTTTATTTTTAATTTTTTTATTTCATGCCTTTAAAGATAAAGTAAAGTAAATCAGTGCCTATTATGTGTACCAGGAAGTGACAGAAGAATGCAGGAAGTCACCTGGCTTGCAGTACCACAGTTGACAAACTGTGCAAGTATTTTATATGAGGTGGTAGTTAACTGGGCTGTACAGGTTGGATTTCCCAGGTAGATGCTCTCACGGTCCAACTGAGGTAAAGATTGCTGGGGTATCAATATGGTGAATTCTGATCTTGTGCAGCTGACATTTACAGGTACCACTTGAATTCCAGAGAAAAAACAGAAATAAACATTTAGCTTTTGATGCATTTAAGACCGCATTTAGTTATAGGGTTATAATACAAGGCTTTATGACAGAAATTATTTTCATTCTGGCAATTAGGGAAACCTACCTCCAAGATATGAGGCAGTGAACCCTCTGTGAGCTTCGTTTCTGTCCGTGCGGAGCACCACTAGCAACTTGTTGCCCTTTGAGATGAGAGAGGAAGGTTGCTCCCTGCCACACCAGCGTCCGAGAAGGTTGTCCATCTGACTGTCTCCGTCATAGACGGCAATAGAATCATAGTCACATTTGTCTGACAGACTGTTGCGGTCCTCCAAGTCCATAATAGGGAAGTAGAGTTTGATGCGGTATCCAGCTGCTAGAGTGATGCTCCAGTGACAGTTGACATTGTTCGGATAGATGTTGGGGAAGTGCGGGCTGCTGAAGTTGCCACTTACAGCTGACAGAACCTGCTGGCATTCACCTGTTAAAGTACAGTTCATCTGATAGGTTAATTAACTCTATTTATCATGTTAGTTTGCTGAAGTGTTTTCAGTTAAATACAAGATGAGAAGATTGATACTCTAATGGATCTCGGAGCGGTATTGATTTTCTTATCTAACTCAAAGCAAACACTGTGTTCGGAAAGCTTTTAAATGATTTTAGCATACGCCAAACTCAGTTTTTCTCAAAGTGAATGTACCCTTTTCAACACAAAATGTAAAAAACTGTGCGTTACTGATTCTTTCATATGCGACAAAGTCAAAAGGTGACAGTGAAAAGCTGTAAAAAAAAAAGTTATTTTGCAGCATGTCAGTTAGATTTAAGTCCAGGCCTTGGTTTGATAACTGAAGGACTTTTATGGTACAGTGTCCTTCATGTTAAAGACCAAGTAAGAAGAAGAAAAATCTGCTTTATTGTCATTGAATAAATTTTTATGTGTTACAATGAAATTTGTCTTCTGCCTCCTTGGGGGGAGCAGTGAGCAGCCACAGCTGAGACACACGGAATGGGGGGTGGGCTGGGTGCCACAGCTGGGAATCAATCCTGCTATCTCTGCATTCCAGCCCTCTGCCATAACCAGCTCAGTAAGACGAGTGAGCTCTTGTCTGTCCACTTTCTGTCTTGTGTTTTAGCACAAGGGTTCAATTTTCATTCCATCAGATGACAGGATCCTTTGTGTAATGCTGTGGGTCTTTCATTGGCCTTGATCCAGATTTTCAGTATGGTGTAGTCTGCTATTTACCTTTTAGCTACGAACATCATTCTAATTACATATCGCATTGTTTTCTATTCTCAGTCCAACTCATTTTCCCCCAACACGTTCTCCAGGGCTATAGATATTTGTTGATCCCTCTGTAAATGTCATGATAAGTTTTCTGTTCCGAGTAGGATTTTTGTGAAAGGTGATTCTGAGTAATATTGTTTTCATTATACACATTTTAATAACCAACTTGATTTTTCATTTTCAAGGTTCACACAGCACACTTAACACAGCATATCAGTGTGACTATTTCATTTATGCAATACAGCTAATCACACTAAACATTCCTACCTGAGTAGTAATAGGCCTTGAACCCCTGTCCCCCAATGTTGAAGTCAGACTTGAAGACCACCAAAAGCTGGTTGGAGGTGGTAACGATGTAGGGTGGTTTATCTGTCCCACAGTATTTGCCCAGGTGGCGGTGGGTGACTGTTGGCCCATCAAACAGGGCAACAAAGTCAAAGTTACAGCCCTCATTGTTTTCCAGCTGAAAATCCAAGAAGACCAAGGTGACCACACTGGTGTTGGACACATGAATGGCCCAAGAGCAGTCCGCATTGTTGCTGTACTCCTGAGGGTAGCCTGGACTGGTAATCACACCTGATAGACCAGTTAGGACTCCCCCACACATATCTAGACGGGACAAAATGCAAACAGTTCAGCATGGCTTCAGCTTTTATGGTCCACAGATGATGGATCCCAAATTACATGACTTATCGGTCATGCAATTTGGTGAACACTGATATGGTCCCAAAAGGATATATTATAATTATTTGGTGATAGTAATAACTGTGAATTCTTTATACTTTGTATAGTGCCCTAAGTGTGTTGAAATAAAATTTGGCCAGAGCACAGATTATTTCAAATCAATGTTGTTTACGTGCAGCCTCACAGAGCAGGGCTTTAGCCTCTTAGTGTTGTTTTGCTTTAGTCAATTTTATTCAGTGAGATTAAGGTCAAGAAGTTTTAACTAAAAGCTATGACTTATGGTAATGTCACATGGCCAGTAAAAAAAACTAAGGATTTGGACAGTTAGCCCACTGATCCCTGTCATTCTGCATCAAATTCAACACGTTACCTTTTCTGTAGCCAACGCTGAAGCCCCTGTGGGCCACATGGCGGTCTGAATGAAAGATGATGGACATGACATTCCACAACGAGGTGAACTGAGGTGGAGAGATGTCACCACAAAATGTCCCAAGGAGGTTTCCCTCATCCTTAGATATGCCATTATAGATTTTGATGAAGTCGTAAGCACAGTTGGCATGGTACTCCAGCTCAAAGTGGTGAAAGGTGAGGAGGACAGAGGAACCCTCCGCCACCACAATTAGCCATGAACAGTCAATGTTGTACGGATATAGGCCTGGAAAGTTTGGACTGGAGATATTTCCAGATGGAGCGGAGAGGATTCCTCCACATTTGACATCTTATGTTTCAGGTAAATGGGGGAGATGCAGAATAAAGATTATTGCACCTTGATTGCTTACTTATTTATTTGACTGTTTTCTAGCAGCCTGATACAAGTTCTAAAAGTGTATTACTAGCTGACAATAAAAAAATGAACCCTATCTTTCTCTGTGCAGACTGTACCTGCAAGATAAAGCACTACCATCAAAATCAAACTTTGTTCTATCAAAATAACGAATAGCAACTCACCTTTTTTAGAATCAGCCTTGTCAACAACCAGTAGTAAATTAATCAATATAGCCACCCTGAGACTCATGCTGTTGTTGTTGATTCAGCTCAGCTACAGTGCCGGCAGGGACAGCCGGTGTCAGAGCAGAGCATTCAGCCTTGAAACACCAGTGATACCTGCAGAGGTAACAGGACTCCAAGAAATTCATCCCCACTGAATGAGCAACCTGATACCTACCCAGGCCACGCTTTGCCCTCTTTGCTAAATTTTAATGACTGATATCCAATGAGCATGAGCGGCTTGTCAGGACACTGTTTGGAGAGATAGCATACATTTTTAATGACGGTCACACACACACACACACACACACAAACACAAACACACTCGTTGAACACCAGCTGTGAGTGGAGTTGTTAAAGAGATGGGAATTAGGAGCAGAAGACGATCCCATTTGTCACTAATATGAATGGCTTCATTAGAGTGATGAGAGTAGGGGGAGATTCCAGGACAACTGATACTGTGGAGTAAGGGGCTGTGGCTACACTTTGCTTTTACTCGTCTAGAAATCTGCTTAAGCCTGACACAAAGGCACAAACTTCATATCAGTGAAGGCGTATTTACACTACTATATAAATGCACATGGCTGTCAAATGTATCTGGAGTAAGAATAACATGACAAGCATCTAATTATATTGGAAGGTGGGACACAATGTACCCATTGTGAAGAATGCATCCTACATCTCTGACCACTGACTCTCACACCTGCAGCTTGTGTTTGAGGAGGAGGAGAAAATTACATTCTGCATGATCACAATAGAGTTGGATATTTCAGTCCTATAAATGGTTTATCTAGAATTTTCATGATCCATTATAATGTGTCCCTAATGAGCACATGACATTTTTGGCATGCAAAGCACTTTTCTGCGATACATGAAAATGCTGTTGCCTAATGCATATATTTTACAAAAAAGTAAAAAAGTTCTTTGTGTGTACAGTTGTCCTCTACCATTATTAGGTTCTTCAGTAATTGCACTTATTTGAACTCATCTGTTTTAATATCCTATAATTACATTTAGTTTTAGGATTTATTCCTGACTGCAGTATCAACTAATGAAATTGTAAACAGTAGAAGTGACTGCATTATGTTTTCTATTGAAGGTCATCTCTCTTAAAGGTGCAAGCTTTTTTTAATGCAAATTTTGTTTACACTCTGGGTTTTAGAGAAGAATAATGCAACAACTCTCATACAGAGAATTTGTTGTGTTTGCCATTTGCCAATCATATCCCATGACTCATTCCTCCTGGTGTGGCAGTCTCATAACTGAATCGTGCAGACACATGTAAAAAACAATAATACTGACTCAGTGGAGTGTATAACAGACAGGGAGATAAGGTACTCCTAGTAAAACCCTATTCTACAAATGAGTGTTTGCTATTCCAGCATTGCTGTGAAGACAGGGCTTTGAGAGTGAATATCTAATGGCTGCAGCGAGCACAGCCAACACCTAAGGAGACCTGCTAGATGGTGCTGTTGCCCTATGAGAACAGCGAAAATCACAACTGGCTTTTAAAAAGTCAAGCTGAGCTCTAAGCTGAAATAAATAAGAATGTGATTAAAATCAGTCAAGTGTTTTTCACACAGCGGTTCCTGGAACTGAAATGAACTGCCTTGCCTTTGAATTTTAATTCTGTCCTCTCCGAAAGCTTGTCATTGTTCAAGGATGTGGGCAGTGCAGAAATGTGTTGTGGAAAGATATTGTTTGTTTAGAGTAATTAAATCACTTATTAGCAAGTAAATACTCAAAGAAAGCGAATAATATTGAAATTGTTGGATATTTCCAGAAAACAGAAACAAAGAGCAGCTTTTTGACCTGGTGTGTCTTTAGAGTCCAGCACGGCATAAAATAAGCTTTGCGTTAGCTTGTTATATTTAGCCATATAAAAATGCATTCATCATCTAAGTGGATAGGATTTTGCTGCTTTGCAGGTGAAACGGGTGTCGACACACAGCATGTATGTACGCGTATGTGTGTTGTGGGTGGGGACACTTGAAGGCTGTGGCGTCTGACCATCTTTTGATTAAAACAGCAAGAGGAAAAATTGTGCCAGTGTTGATATTTGTAGGCATTTGGGAAAATGTAAAAAAAAATGTAATCTGCTTACAACACATCAAAACAGATTACGTTACTTTTGCTATGGGTGTATAGGGACTGTTGGTACCTGTTAACTTGGATGAGTTCTCCCAGAAAAAAGACATAAGATGAATATAAATGCGTCCATGTCACAGGTCAATAAAGAGAGTGCTTCAAACACAGCCTGCAGGTTGGTAGAACATCTCCACGTCATTCCCTATAGAGCATTCAGCGCTATATGCAGTTAGGTCAGCAAGATTAGTAATCGTTTAATTCATGGTGTGTTTCTACAGAAAGAGCTTATGGAAAACCTTAAATATAGAAAAGTGTTTCATTCATATCTGCGTGCATTGTTTAACCACTGTTTCAGACGTTGCGCTAGATGCTTGTTTTCTGACTATTTATTGCTGTTGATCAAATTGCAATGGCAGTGGTCTCATGTAGCAGTGGACCAGCCAGACTGAATACAGAGGAAACACTGCTACAACCTTGTATTCCCAGCTGGTGCTCATTTAAAGGCAGAAATGTTTTTTCCTCCCTCACAGTGAATTTGAACATTTCTCTACAGCACTTTGTTACATTTCCACCTTGTTTCTCTACCAAGGACAATGCTGATATGTTATTACACTGACAATTCAGAGAGCCCACAGATTGGATTACTGGCAGTAATGAGCTAAGCTTCCCTCTATGGTTATGAGAACAATGAAACCCATTATCCAGGTTAAGAAACAGAAGAAGAAAAAAATCAACCTCCACTGGTCACTGCTACAGCATTACTACATACAAAACCACATTTGTAGGTTAAAGTAGTAGAAACTAGTTAAGACATCTGAGGCATTTCAACACGTTTTTTTCAATTTACACAAAAAATCATATAAATATGAAACGCAAAAAAATATAAATTAAAGTAACTAATACTATCTGCGATTTTCCTGCAAGGCATGCCAAAATATCACTGGAGAAAATATACTTTAGGAGAACAGTGGTTCTGAAACTAGGTCCTCAGGCCCCACTGTCCTACACAATGCTACATACTTGGTCCAGGTATGTTCAACCAGTCACTCAGAAGTTGGAATATACCATCTCACAAATGTGTGGAGGAGGGGAGGGTACCGTAAATTGGTTTCTCCCAGCTGCTAATTGACTGAACACACCTGGTCCAGGTAATCAGCAGGAGTAGCTGGAAAACAAGCAGTGGGACTTCCTGGTTTTGTTGTTGCCCCTTTTCGAGCACAATATCACTGAGGTCCACGCGGTTTAACTAAAAGCAAACGAAACAAAGCAAGGTCTGTCTCAAAAGATGTATTGAGAAAACATTTTCCTCTGTATGATGCACCACCACCACCACCATTATTGATCACCTGGATCAGGTGTGTTCGGTCAATCAGAAGCTGGAAGATACCATCTTAGACAATGGCGGAGCAAGGAAGGAAAAAGTGAATTGCTATCCTACACCTGACCCCGGCCATCGCTATGTTGGGTAAGGATTGTTGGAAATCAAGCGGGGCAGGAGCCCTTGAGCAGTGTGACGCTCCACCCCTGCCTGTTCTGGCTGCTTTACCCCATAAATATGCAATATTTGTGTTAGTAGTCAAGACTACAAGTCAAACTTCTTAACTTAACATCTCCCTGATGTGGTTGAGGCCTGGTGCCCTTTAGTCTGTGGCAGAAGTAAATAAAAAAAACATACAAAATGTCGCAGTTAGATATCTAGTAGAATCATAAAGTTACATAGAGCATTTCTGACAGGACCATGACTTGTAAAATCCCACCACACTTAAAGTAAACTGTTACTTTCTGCTACACTCATCTCCAACCATAAATCGTACTGATGGCCGGTGCTACACTCTGTTGCCTTTGAAAGAAGAAACATGTTCTGCCTATGTGTGAGTGTATTTGTATTGGCTATGCTGCACACTGAGACGTGTTGCTGCAGCTAGGTTAGCTGTCAGGTAGATGATGGAAATACATTTTGATCCAGTGAGTAAGATTAATGAGTCCTATGAGATTCCAAAATACTGGTCAGTGACAAATGTGCTTTTTTTTTACAATTTATAGTGTCAATTAATTTTTATCTCATGATTACAAGTTAATCCCGTAGAATTAATCCACTAGCATGCGCAGTATTAAATGCTAGGAATGTGGATTTGATTGACCGATACAATGAGTTAAGGTGTGAAGCTAAACCAAGTTCACCTTTTTGCTTAATTAGAATTTTCTGTGCTTGAGCCCTCTGAACTGACTGTGTAAATGCAGCGGTCTCATTGACGCAGATAATGGGGCTGTGATTTCTGTGCAGGGCTTACAAGATGGATTGATGGCTCTAAGCAGGTGGCGGCCATTTTCCTTTTGCCTACTACTAGAGACCTGTTCTGTGTATTGGCTTTCTACATAAATGTGCTTGCACAAACCCCATTAACACACGTCTCTGTCATTCTAATATGTGCTTAATGGGAATTTTAACATGACTAACATAGTCATTATTTGCTCCCTCAAATCTGTATTTATGGAAGTATTAGAGAGTTAGACATACAAAAAAAGGAGTTTATTTTCTGACAAAATTTTAGTAATGTTAAAATGTTATGTTAAAAATACAGTTTTCCAAAATTAAAACACATTGGCTTTAAATACAGGTCCTTCTCAAAAAATTAGCATATTGTGATAAAGTTCATTATTTTCTGTAATTTACTGATAAACATTAG